>BGPR01005352.1:71228-95007 GCA_013235015.1 Araneus ventricosus
ACAAACAAATTGTAGTAGTACATAGCACTGCCGCATCAAATCATGCTTACTGATTAAGGGATGGACAGTCTAAAGTTTGCACAAATCTGTAAATTATATAGTATGTTTAAGATAATAATATACATAATACGTGTTGTTTCTAAAATTATGATCACGAATTCAACAGGGCAACATACATTCTTCAGAAATTATAATAAACTAGAAAATCACCCGTGGTATGACGGGTGCAAATTGCCTCTTCATTCAAGAGATTTCCCATCAAATTTGACGCGTTTAAATAGATATATATGCGAGAGAAATGTTTAACATTGATTGAAAACAAATAAAATAAACACATGTTTTATGTGACAGGAAATTTATATTTTTTATTTACATATTATTTATATATTTCTTTATTCAAAAACACCTTTTGGTCTAAAAAAAATCCAGAAAATCTAGTAGATGTAATCTAGATAGATAGAAAATCTAGTTTCAAAACGAAGCACTTCTCTACTTGTCAAACGTTGCCAAAAAATATTATCAAATTATATCATCACGATTGCAATAAATAATGAGATGCATCGTGGCGTCCAAACTATATCATGCGCATAATATACCACTGATTTACTACTTTCTATCAGAAAACGGAAATTAATTTGAAATATATGATTAATATAATTTAAAATTTCTCGGGAGCGATTGATCATAGCGAGATAAATTTTATATCAATGGATAGCAAATTTTATTTCACTATTTTAGAGTTATTAAATTTGAAATTAGAACGACAATCAATCTTTTAAATTTAAAATTACTGAAATTTAGGTTCTCTAACAATGAAATAATGCTGTTTAACGCCTCGCAGTGCTATGGCGCGAGTTTTATTGTTGGTGACGTCAGAGCGTTACCGAGAGACAGATCTGGGCTATTATATTAGTAATTGAATCCACTAGTCAACGTTGAATGCATTGAAATAATACTTAAGCGTGATGATTTAAGTCGATTGTGAAATATATCAGCCTATTCATTTGAATATCGGCTTTTAATGATTTAATATTGGCCAAAACGTGCTCGAAATACACACAAACATCTGGTATTGAAAATGCGCTGTTATCAAGCAGCGTAACAGTCGAATAGAATTTCGATGAGGACATTAAAATCATTACTTCTCGTCTGTTTAATTTCATTAGCAGACGTTAAATATAAACTAAATTACAATGATGTTTCGAAATCATATAATTAGTTTGGTATGGTGTGGTAAAGTATTTGCAATAATTGAACAACATCGTGAAATTTTTCCTACTATTAGCTTATGTATATATTACTTAGCTTACGCGTATAGAACTTCTACTTAATTTATGTTTATAGAAAAGTAACAACACTGATTTATTTTGCAAATTAAGATATGCATCTCTTTAAAATAGAATCCATGCTCACGTGATTTTTCGACTTGCTGCTCGTAACATTACGAATAATTTTGCCCTCTGGAATAATACTTTATATGTTGCTTTATATTTTTTCAGCAATATGATTCTAGTTCTTATATTACACTTTTTAGTTTTTAATGGTTCTTTAATTTTGTATAATTTATGTATTTATTATCGTTTTCTATTTACACTAGAATCACTTATGTTTGTTAGCATTAGAAGAGTATCGGCATTAAGTATAATTATTCTTAATTGTACTGACGTTTTCCTAAATTTATAATATATTAATTAATTTCATTTAAATTAATTATTTCCCAGATTAGCTAATATGTATGGAAAAGTAATAAAATTAATTTCCTTTGCAAATAAAGTACTGTTCATTTCAAAAACCTGAAACCTAGCACTTTTTGGATGATTTTACTACGGAAAGGGGTGATAGGTAATTAGTAGGATGAGCGTTTTTCCGGAGTTCTTTGCTAGATCGTGACCTTCGTCCAATTAGGCATATTTCTTTTTAGTTAGTCTTTACAGCAAATCAATAAGTGAAAATAAAATGTTTCTATTATCTGCTAAGTAAAATGTAAAAATCTCATCCTCCATTTTTCACTTCCCCCCCATTTTGGTGAAATCAACTCCACTTGGCGCATGCGCAAAAACGCGGATTGTTTCCGTATCTGAGAATGAACAGTATGTATTTTTGCAAAATGGAGTCAATGATCACTTGATACAAGTAAAGTGAGCCTCGCTAATTTAAATTCAGATTTCAAAATGTATCTTGTACTTGCCGCTCGTAATATTACGAGCAGTTTTCAACATTTCTGTCATTTTTCGTTTGTCTGAAGAATCATTTGTATTTGTAAACATTATAAGAGTAATATCAGAGTTTAGTCAAATTAATATAGACTGCATTGACGTTTTTTTGAATTTTTAATATACTTAATTTTACTTTAATTATTTGGCTGATTACTTTTTATTTTTCATAATTTAGTTAATAAAAATATGTACAGCAGTGTGTTGGGAATTTTCTTCGAATTTGACCTCCCTTATTTTTAATAATTTAGGATTGTAAAACGGAAATTAGAAAAAGCGTTTTCGCACGATTATTTTCTTTTTCTTTAGCATTACAACACCCAAAAGCTATAACGCAAAGAAAAGCCCAAAGAAAATAACACATTACTTTCCTACTCAAAATGGTCGCATAAGTTATAAACACAACGCAAGATGTTAGATACCAAGCACATCAGATACCAAGTCGTATAATTGCATGCTAGTTGACATACGCACGTATTCGGAATCATTTCCAATTATGTCGGATTTTTACTTGGTGTAATTACCAAGATTTTTAAAATGGATTCGCAGTCACTGCTTATCATGAAAAATACATACGAAGCTAGCAGAACGGGTAAGAAACCCGAACATATCTCATGGTAACAGCATTCTTTGAAACATTACGTATATTCCCGCTTTTTTTCTTCAAATATAGAACTTTTCGATCACCGAGTTCCAATGCCACATAACTGCAAGCGATTACCCCGAACGTATCTGTAACGTACAGCCTTAAATCACTTTCTTAATCCTTGCTTGTAGTTAGAAAAAAACTCTCACTCCCAAAATCCGTAGATTAACTAAAAAAATAAAAGTTTTGAGATTGAAAAAGAGGAAAGCTCAAAAGAAATGGGAGAATCGCTTTCAACACGTCCCGACCATTTCTTCCCTCGTTAGAGGGGAGTGTAATGGTGGATTTTATGGAGCGTAAAGCCATTTCAAAATAAAAGTAGCGATGAAAAATAAGACGCTTGTTCTGCTCTCATCATAACCCCATCTCTCTCCAAATCACTGCTCCGATACATTTGACCTCATTCGGAATATCAATAAACGAAGATTATAAAAACCACACGCAGTGCGAGGTATTAGAGAATAAAAAAGAAAATGTAACGAAAAAAATCATGAATGTTTTATGTTAAATTGGATTTTAAGAATGAAAAAATAATGTTTTGAATTCTTTTAAGAATGAATACTAGATTATTAAGTTGTTTTCGGGAGAATGGTTGTTTTTTTTCTGTAACTGTCTTTATTTATGGAGAAATAGAAATGAAAGCACAAATCGCAAGTGCAGCACTAGCTAAGTTAAGAGGATTATTTTCGAAATATCGGTTGCGTTTTATGTTGTTTTGAGACAGTAGGCTGAAATATGGTTTTCAGAATACAGAAATATTTTGTAAAACAATTTGTATTACTTCCAGTATTTCATCTTTTATTCTTCTGAAGTTACTCACAATTTATGGAACTCAAAATAAGTGTAAGGGAATAAAATACAATTTTATTTACACAATGTAGAAATAATATTATTTTATTTGGTTAAAGATGATTATGTGCAGCTTTTTAATCCAGTTTTCTCTCTTATTTTGAATATGAGTTCAGCAGTAATATTTTCGAAACGTATGTTTTTCCATTAATTTCTTTTGCTTTTAAAATGCAATGTTCCTAATTTATGTGATCTTTGTTACTTTGCTTTCTTCTGGTTTAGAAGGCAGATTTCAATTTCTGAGATTTCTTGCAAGCAATCAACTTTTTTCTGCTTCGTTTTCCGAAATTAAAACAATAACGCCAGGAGTAAATAAGTGCTAAATAATCGATTCTTATTCACAGCAATTTTAATTTTTTGTTGTACATAAATATCTTCCATTAAAATAGTTCCTCATATTTTAAAAAAAATGAATTCTGTATTTTTTGGAAAACGTGAACGAAGCAAACGCTTAAATTTTTGAATACTAACCATTAATATAATGGAACAATAAAACCATTATAAAAATACTTATCTGTTTTTAAATACAACAACGAATATGAAACTGAGATGTCTTAGTTAATTTAGAATGGTTTAATTTAGTTAAGTTATCTTAACCTCCCATTTTCTGGCCACATGAGGGCTGTTTTGAGACGAACCTCGTTATTTTGAATCGTGGATCACGAGAACGACACCTCAACAGGCATCCTTACTCTACAAACTTTCCTGCACACCAGTGGGAGGACGTGTGATGTTCTACGTATTAGCGAACATCAGGCTCTTAAATACGATGAATCTGCCGTGGGAATTGGGTCTCGAACCGGCGACCCTTCGGTGACGCAAGCTGAGACTGACGTGAGGGGACCACGACCTCCGATTTAGAATTCCATTCAATTCATATTCAGATTATACACATCAAAGCGTGCCGCCATTTAAATTTTTGGATCCATTACGCATCTTCTAGGAAGATATCGAACATGGCACCACGAAACAGCATAGGATATTTAACAATTTGGAGTTACATGACATGCCCAGGTACATTTATCATGCGAATGAGATCACATGAATTGACTCCATTGTAATAGCTTGTTCAACAAAGAAAATCAGCAAATGATATCAGAAAATTCGTTTAACTGAAACCTCGAAAAAAAATACATGTGCCCATAATTCTGTATATATAATATCTAGAGCAATCGTTAGTTAGATACGTTTCTATTTCTTAAAAGAATTTTTGAAGCTAGAATGGAAAAAGTTAATAATAAATTTATGAACTCAAGATTCGAACTACCTAAGAAAAAAAAAATCATTTCGTATTTTAAATTGCAAGTTAAATTCGCCAACATCTGTTTTTATTTTTAATTTTACTTGAAGAAAAACATGCAATCACTTGTTTTGTTTGACTTGAAATGAGATACATATACATTAAAGAATTGCAAAAATTCGCAGAGAAAAGAATATTTATACTATATTTTCCTTGCAATATTTATTTAAAATAGATTTTATATTCCTTCTTAGTAAAATGCTTAGTTAAGGAAAGAAATGCGGAACGTTTGGCACAAATTTCATACCTTTTTATTGTGATGTGACGACAATTATTTAAATATGAGTGAAAAAAATTGTTTTTGAAAACATGCTTTTATTAGTGTACTAAAAAAGAGAAAATGTTTTTATGCCAAAAATATGGCGGCCAAATCAAAATTGTAACTGCTGATGCACTGATAAATTAAATTTACTGTAAATAAGTTGGAATTTTAATCACATTTACAATTTTTATCCTTAAACATTTTTAACGAATGTTTAAGGATTTTCTTTCTTACGATATTCTTTGGGGCTTAATGCATTCATAGCATTATTTTCAGCGCCTCACGCTTCAAAGATTTTTAATAGAAAAATATTTTCGAATTTTTATTGTACTAATAATTGAATAATATTATCGTTCTTTTTTAACAAGTATTTCCCCTCATACTCTTGTATACTTTTGTAAAATATTAATTCTTTGATTATGGAAATTTTGACTTTCAATTCTTTATGGAATTCAGTATGATTTTTTTGTAATTTTTATTATTCTTTTACTCTGTTTATCTACTTCATTTAATTATTTTGCATTTTTTGTTTGCATTAATGCTTCTTTTAATTTTCTTCCTTACTTATATTTTAATTTCTTTTGTGTAAGGAATGTTTGTACACGTACTGAATTGTATACTTACTTCTGTAAGCCTCGTGTTGTATATTCTTGGCGCACTAGCTCATGTTCAATAATAATAAAAGAATATTTTTAATTTATTTTTATTTTTATCATTTTCAACTTTTTAGTCTGTAATGTTTTTCATAATTTGTTATTATGAATATAATGGAATATTGTAATAGATTTTCTGAAGTTTACGACTAGATGACTCCTCTCATATGAAATTAAAATTTAATTAAAAATGATAATTAAGTCCTGAAAATGGTAAAATATTGTATTCCATCAGAACTCTGCCCATCCAGCTGCACGAAATTTTCAAAATTATATTGATTTCAAAATTGTGCTAAGTAGTTCAAAGAAGAGCGTTTACATGCAGAAACACCGATTATTTTCCATTTGTACCAAAAATTAACATTTCATGGAAAAAGCAATTTGCACTAAATTAATAGGTAACTAGTTTTATTGTTTATTTGAAGGTTTATTTAAATATGAATGCTTTTATCGCTTTTATAAATTTAATTTTACTTTTTCACAGCTAATGATCACGATATTTTTTCCATAAAGCCATAACTAAATTTTCTCTCTTTTTTTCATACTCAAAAGGTCATGATTTATGTAAACCGAATAAAGAAATCCAATTAGTTTCAAATCTTTCTACTTTTTATTGATCATTAACGCAAATGTTCGACAAAAATTAAGTATTTTCCATCAGTGTATATTTATTGCTATAAAAATGAAAATATACATTCAAAAATTTATCTGTTGGCATTTTAAAAAATCCAGTTTTAATATGTCACAATTTAAATTTATGTTTCACAGAATTAATAGCATAAAAAAGAAATTCATGTTGGAAGGAAAAAATAAATTTTCATTGCATTTAATTAACTTCAAAACGTATTGTTAAACGAAGGCTAATTTGGAGATCAAACATTTTGAAAACAAGAAAAAAGCAGTTAAAAAAGAAGGAAAACTTTCGCAAACAAACTCATTAAAAAGTCGCTGTAACAAATGCTTTTAAAAATGCATTAATCCCCGTATTTTTTCATTAATATACTAGAAAATTAGTTTCAAACTATTTAATCGTCGTTTCTTAAAAACAGATAGATTTATTAGGAATGAAAAAAGACTGAATGTCAGACAAAATCTAAGATAAAAAAATGTTAGTTTGACATAGAAGTCGAAGTTTTTTCTTCTTTATACATCGTTTGCTTTTTAAAATCGAAATCATTAACGTTTTCTCTCTCGCATATTTCTTCACTGAACAATTGTTTCTTTCATTTTAACACTTCCAGAAAAAATAATTCTTTCTTTACTGGCGGTAATCCAATTTCGTAGTAAAGCAAAGGAAAATAATACGCTTCTGCATCTTAGATTTAATAATGAGGATTCGTTCTCTAGAAACAGAAGTTGCTAAGCAACAGTTTAATCAGTTTAGAATAAGAAGAAACGGCGAAAGATTTTATTAAGGCACTGTAATATTCATGATTCTTGAAAATTCTATTCGTAGAAATTTGTAGAACATTGAGAAGTATGTTATGTCAAATTATTTTTGCAAAATGGCATTCTTTTGTTTAAAGCGTCTCCGATGCACATTAGTCTTATAGATGAGGATTCAACGAAACAATAAAAAGGATTCTTAGAAGAATAATAAAAAGTAAGCCAATTGTTTCCACTAACTGATTTCTTTAGCACAGTTATTTCAGCAAAGATAAAACAAATGCTTAATAAATGTATTGTAAACGAAATTATGCCAATAACAAAATTAAAAATACAAATCGGTTTTGCTTGAATGCTTTTCTTATATTTTTTATCAGTGTATTTACAATCTACGCTTTTGATATTTAATTAAAAGATTTGCATAAAGAATTGTATTTGTTACATGCATTGAATCCCCTAGAGACCGTCAGCGCTCTAAAATTCAAAGCATAGATTGTTTGCTAGAAAATCTTAATCAAAAAACATTTTGTCTTGTTTTTTCCTGAATATTTAATAAAAGACACATTCTTTAGCTTAAAAAAAGGGCGATAGACGAAGTATATACGTCTGGTTAAAATATCATTTTTTCATTCAGCTGAAGTTTTAAAAATTAAGTTTTTTTATACTAAAGATATTTAAAAAACCAAAAGGTAAAAAAAAAGTCCTACTTCAAAAATTAAATTACAGTGATGTTATAAATATTGACATTTAGCTTTCGAAAGGGAATTGGATCAATTTTATCTACATTTAAAAAACAACAAAAAATGCTAGGAAGGAAATATTTATTATACACTAATTGATTTTGTGTTCTATATATTGCAGAAACATCATATTCTACTGAATTCAAGTTTTGTGTTTTTAAATCTATTTAATCGCTGAATGAAATAAAAATCATATATTATATCAATAAAAACTGAAGTAGAAGTGAAATAGAAGTATGTAAAAGATATCGTTCCTGAATTTCAATCCAAACGTAAAAATTATAAATTAAAATCAAAATTAATTAAATTATTACAAAGAATACATGCAGTTTCTTATTGCATGCACTTTCAATTACATATTAAAAGTAGTCACAAGGCGATAGATCCGGGGAACGCGCTGGCCATGAAATGTCACCTCGCCTTGTGACTACTTTCTCTGGGGGTATCTGAAGTCAAAAGTCTACAAGAATAGGTCACGAACAACCGAGGAACTGACAGCTGCTATCCGCCAAGAAATTGCGGCAATGACTAGGAGGGTAATGAAGAACTTTTGGGTGAGACTTCAGAAATGCATAGACAGTAAAGGTCGGCATTTGGACGATATCATTTTCAAAACGAAGGGAAGGTGAATGTAGGAAACAAAATGGTAAATATTGCTCTTTCAAATTGTGAAATAAAATTTTGAATAATACCTATTATTACTTTATTATTTATGTTTGAAATCGGGGAGTTATTTCTGCCGCCCCCTGTATATACAATATTAAAACTGGAACCTAAAAAATCACTGTTAAGTTACATCTAGCACAAAGAGAAAATAAGCCATAGAAAGGATAAGCCATTAATTCTCATATAAAAGAAAGTAGATCTTATGGAATAAAATTTTCATAAAAATAGGCATTGACTTTAAATATTAATTGGAATAGCATTCAACCAAGTACAATATCGACGGTAATCTATCTAATTACAAAACAAGGTCTTATTTCTAAACAATCTCTTCGTTTGTTACAGCACTTCTAAACTTTTGCAAAAAATAATACAATCATCGATATTGTACTTGGTTAAATGCCATTCCAATTAATACTTAAAGTCAATGCCTATTTTTATGAAAATTTTATTCCATAAGATCTACTTTCTTTTATATGAGAATTAATGACTTATCTTTTCTATGGCTTATTTTCTCTTTGTGCTAGATGTAACTTAACAGTGATTTTTTTCAGGTTCCAGTTTTAATATTGCATATGCATCGTATAAAACTTTTAATACGTAATTGAAAGTGCATGCAATAAGAAACTGCATGCATTCTTTGTAATAACTTATTTAATTTTGATTTTAATTTATAATTTTTACTTTGGATTGAAATTCAGGAACGATATCTTTTACAATCTTTCTGTTTCACTTCTACTTTAGTTTTCATTGATATAATTTATGATTTTTCTTTCAGTCAGCGATTGAATAGATTCAAAAACGCAAAACTTGAATTCAGTCGAATGTTATATTTCTGCAACATGGAACTCAAAATCAGTTAGTGTATAACATTTGCCTCCTAGCATTGCTTTGTTTAAATGTAGATAATAGACCAAATTCCCTTTCAAAAACTAAATATCGATATTCATCCTAACTAGGTTCATTTTTGTGAGTCATAATCATATGAAAAAGGTAACTATTCATGTCATCTAAGGTTTAACTATACATTGTCTTAGTCTGTACTGTGACGGTTTTATCTCCTAACTGAGTTGTATTCTTTTTTGAGTAGGAAACAGAATTGTGTTGATTTGTGTTTGAATAAGTATTCTCAATCACGCTATAATTTTTAAACTGTTTTTACCGATTCAGTGTGGTTATGTGAAATAAAAATCATATTAAAAAGCGAATCCCTATTTGTGAAGTGATTAATGATTTAAATGTTCTGAAAGTAGGATTTTCCCCTTGAATGTAAAAAACGCTACCTTTTTCATCCTTAATTATAATCCAGGCTTTAAAAAGTCTCCTTAGAATTTTGAATTAAAAGTTAACTAGAAAAGAACAGAAAGAACGTTCTTTAAAACAACAGAAAACTAAAAGATTTCCTTTTCGGCTTTGTAAAAAACGCGTCTTCTTGTTAAGCTGGGGGGAAGGGGTAATCAAATGTCTTTTAAGTACCAACGATTCTCCTGACGAATCCATTTGCATTCTAGATATCTCTTGGTTGAATCTTCCACTAAAGGAAAAGGGTATGTTTTCCCAAGAGAACACAGAATTTTTTTTTCTGAGTTTGGTACACGGCAATCACATTCGATATCCTAAATGAGTTTTTTTATAAGATAAAAAAGGGGATTGTATTGAATTTTCTATTATTCAGGAACAACGTTACCCATATCACACTAAACGCGAAGTCACGTTTGAAGATCTTTTTCTTTCACGTTAGATGATAGCAAATCATTTCTATGTATTACAATTCGATTTTCTACCGTACATTTTGCTCATATATGAAAAAAAACTATGTTTCCAAATCACATATTAAAAATTTAGTTCCTTTGTATTATGAGTGCTAAAGTTCAGATTATTTTTAAAAAATATAATGGATTTTTTGTTATTTTGAGTAGTAAAGGAATATAATTTTCTTCAAAAGGTTTCCCTTTATACATTAATCATGTTTTATAAGAGAGAGCTTAATTCTTTCTGGGATTATTTTTTGATTTGTGGAGTTAGAAATTAAAATATGACATATATCTAGAAATATAATGCAATGCATTCAACCTTAATTAATGCTTTTCATAAAAAATATAACGATTGTAGACGATTTTCAGTCATAATTTCTTAATTTGTGAAACGCTAATTTTTATTGTTTAAAAATTTCTTGTCGTTGAATCAGTCTAACAAATACTTATATATTTTATATTATTTAATTTTTAAATATTCCAATGAACTGAATAAATAGTGTGAACATTGCAGTATAAGAAAATTGAAAGAGTTTATTAACTTATAATGAAGTTGATGAAACTTAAAACAAATTATTGTATTTGATTTCTTACATGATCTCTTATTCATTTGAAAGTCTATTTTTCAGGCAGCAGTTATTAAAGCGTATGTTTTGAGCATTCTCGATAATCTAAATATGAATTCAAACTCAACTTTAATTTCTGTCAGCGTATTAAAAATAGAGAGCCATTAAATATTTATAAAGTATGTTAAAGATGGAAATATACTTTTTTCTAATGAGTGTAAAAGTATTTTTAAGTTCGGAATTTTCTGGACTCTGAAGTAATGAATATAGATTTAATAACCTCCTCGATTGAAAGTAATGAATAGATATTTAATAACCTCCTCGATTCCTTTTTAAAGTTTTCCATCTTCTGCTAAGAAATCGGAATTTCATAGTTTTTGAAGTAATGGGGATTTGGGAATAATTCTTACGGTTTGCAGTATACACAGAAAGTTTAAATTTGTTCAGTAAAGTATGCCAAGCTTGATTTAAAAATGTTAAAAATTGCGCATGTGTTATAATTGTAAATGTAAGTATCCGTGATTCTTTTGAATAAATGGATTCTTTGTAATTTTTTTGATAAATAAATTAGATAATTTGTCAGAGCCAAAATACCGACATCGATTATTTGAACATTAGCGAAGAAAATATTTTGGCATTAAAGTTATATATATATATATATAGTTACAAAACTAAATTAAATTTACTAAACTAAATTAATTAAATTACTTAACTAAATTCAATTTCACTATTAAGAAATGTTTATCTTTTTTTATATTTCTCATTTAACTCTAAGGCACTAAATTTTAAAGGGAATTTCAAGCTTAATTATCAGAGGGAATTATGAATGTTTTATGAACCTCAACAAAACTAAGCGAATCTAGAATGACAACCAAACTATTGTGATGAAAGAGTCAACAGTTTGTTTTCAAAGGGAGGATCTTTGACACAAGAAGTTATAAATCAAAACTTCTCTCTATGAAAGATATTTATTAATGCAGGATGCTAAAGTAATTTTGAAAACAATTATCGATTTAGTACATCTGGCAATTTGCCATGACTCCGATTAATTTTATTCATTTCAATATTAACAAGTTCATTGTCGTCTCAGTTTTTAACCAGATAGTGCGACGCCTGCTTTGAACTGTCATCACATCATTCTTTCCTTTTTGTGATTTTATTATTAATAAATTTAGGTAAACATTGAGTTAATTAGAAACTAAATTCGATCAGAACTAACAGATTTTTTTTTTCAAAATTAAAATTTGAACATTTCTTGGCAAACTTTTTTAAACCGAATGAAAAACCAAGAAGAAGTATTGCGATAAAGGTAGTCTTTTTCATTTCTATTAGTCATAATAAATTCATATAAAATATAGAATAATGAGAATTACATTTTTACTATTATGTGTTTTGTTAAAAAAAATTCAAGAATTTTTTATAAAAATTAAAGAAAAATAAGTTAATAAATAGAGAATAAATGCCAGAAAAGCAGTAAAAGTGCTTAATTATCATCAAATTTTGTTAAATCATTTAAAAGATGGAATTTTTAAATTTAAAAATATTTTATAATTGATTAATATTGTCTGACATTAAAAGCGTAATCTATAATATAAAACAGAAAATACATGTGTCTGTCGGTCACAAGATCTCCTCCTAAACGGTGAAAGATAGCGACATGAAATTTGCACACGACATTCTAGAGCACATTTCTTCCTAAACTGTGAACAGCATTGAGATGAAATTTGCGCATGCCATTCTAGGGTCCATTTCTAGATCAACTGTGCTTTTCCCAACTTTCAAAAATTATTACTTCTTAAAATATTTAATTAAATAACAAAAATTAAGCCAATTTCTGGCGTTTTTTCTTTTTCGCCACTAACTTCTGAAATATATATTGCACGAAGATGATTTATATACCATCTTAATGAGCAGAAAATTTTCTTTTATCTTAATTTAAATGGCATACGTTTTTTTCCCCCAATTTTAATAAACATTTCGAAATTCATTTCAAACACAATTTGTAACAAAGCTTTCTATTATTGCAATTAAATTCAAATCGAATTTTTGTTCTATAGAATCCTTCATTTTCGTGTCTTTGCCACTCTTAAAGTTAGAAAAAATATTGTTTTCCTTTAATATTAACAGAAAGGCGGAATTTTACTTCCACTTTGATTTCGTAGCATGTACATCTTTCAATATGTTTGCACAGTCCATCCATTGATGTTAGCTAATAACTATCCCTATGTGATGCTTCATTTAATTTTGACAAACTTTTAAATAATCCTAATGAGTCATTCAAGGTTACTGAGTCCGTTTCCGAAGGGAGAGGATCTAAAGAGAAAAGGAAAAAAAAGGAAGGAATACTAGCGAGTGTTTTTCCGATCAGGCACATAGAACCAAAAAGAAGAGATTCGAACTTTGGATGATGGTAATAAAAACCATGGTATTAAAGAGCTTCTGTTGTCGACGTAGTAATGATGGGGAAGGAAATGTGAAGTTCCAAGGATTGCTAGACTCCTGCCAGGTGGATCAAAGTGTGGAGACAAAAGGAAGAGCTGGTCGCAAGGTCAGACGACACGGGAGAGGTCAAACGAAAATGAAAGAAAGATGCTGCTGCGAAACACTGTTTAGTCAAGTTTAAATTTTGACAAGTTAACTAAATATACTAAATAATATACTAAAATTAATCTCATAATCATTTTCATTTTGAACCAATATTCGACATTATGTCGTTTTGGAATGGTTTCTTGAATGGCTTACTCAAGAGGCAGGGCCAGATTACTAAATGGCAAAGTAGGCAACTGCCTATGTGCCCCATAACTTTTGGGGGCAACGAGGTGGTATTTTCAAGGTATTCTAATTTTGTGCCTACATTTAATTTACTAGGTCCATGTACTCAAACATATTCAAATTAAAATTAAGTATTTTTTAAATTTGAGAGCATTATTCTTAGAATTTTTTCCATGTTTTAAAATTTGTTCAGAGATCAATGTGGTCCAATTTTTTCACAGTTGACTGAATAACTCACAAGTCAGAAGCTCTGGAAAACATTGTATTAGAATATTAAGATTCTAGCAAAAATGTTTTATAACTTTTTGAGTGTTAAATTTATATTTAACATTAGTTTTAAATTTAAATCTTCGTTTTTAAAATTTTTTATAATAGAACCAACTCTCTTGATGGTGATCCGCAATTTTAATGTTTGCTATTTCAGTTTCTCATTACATATGTTACTTAAAAACTTGCATGTAAAGAGATTAGTTAAAATCAATAAAAAATATCTTATTTTGGAAATTGGCGAGGCTAAAAGGAGCCCCGAAACTGACATTGCCTAAGGGACCCTGCAGGGTTTAATCCGGCCCTGTTAAGAGGCTTTACTGTAATAAGAATTAGTAAGAAGTCGCTCATTTTTATAGAATAATTGTGTTGCTTATCAGAGAATCAAATAAAGCGTGACCTACTATATGGAATGTAAAATCTTATAATAATTGCTTCTATATTCTATGTTTACAGTACGCTATAACTACTACAAAATCATGATGGTGTCGATTGATTTCGATAATGGCCATTTGCTACCTTGGTGAAACATAAAGCATGTGTTTGAGTTGCTAGTATGTATTCAATAGATTCGATTAAACTCATTTAATCAGCTTTAGATTTAGATCACACCATTCCATGAATTCAGAACTAATTACAAATGGTTAAATCAGAACATTTAATTTCACCAGAACTATTCTAATCAGTGCCGAAGTGATCTAGCCGAAAGCATTTAATCGGATGTTACAGATTTATATCTAATTAAATCATACTAACAGATGTTGAGTTAGAACTGTTAATAAACAATATGTTATTCTAAAAACAATATCATACGAAAAGACCCTACAATTAATTCGTGACACAAAATTGTTGTCATATGGTCTGATTTTTGATATGTGTTGATCGATTTTCAAAGAGAAAATTTCCCATTTCCTTTTTTTTATACCCTAGTGAGCCAAAAGTTATTTCTAAATCTTAAGTAAATCTGCATTACCATTTAGAGAAATTGTTTACGGGATCCGTTTATGCTCACGTAATAAGCGTAAAGTGACACTCGCGAATTCATATTTTGAACATACTGCACTTCATGTCCTGCGCGTTAAGGTAAGAACAATTCTTTTAGTGATTGAAATATAATTGATTATTTTTTGTTTCATATTTTCTTCAGTTCGTATATTAGAACTTTAATTAAGTTTATTTGTTTTTATTAGTTCTCCGTTTTCTATATACAACTGTATTATTCATGCTCGTTAACTTTATTAGAGTAAGTCTAACCTAAATGATATTAATGATTTTTAGAATTTGTAATATAGTTAGTAAAATTTACCTAAATTGTTTATTAGATTACATCTTATTTTATAAAGTTAATTAATAAATATGTACACTAGTGTATGGAGGGAAACTTTTATGCTTAAAAGAATAAGGATAATATAGTTCGAATTTTTACAGTGTTAGTTTAACTCAGGATTGATAAACGTAAATTTAGAAAAATGTTTTCGACTTTCTCTTTTGTAATTTTCAAGTTGTGATTTATTATATTACACTGGTTTAGGTTATTTAATATTTTTTACTGAATTTATTAAACTTTCGAAAGACAACACAGGGAAAATAGACCCATACAGTTGGCGTGGGCAAAATATATTCGTAAATATACTTTAATTTTAAAATTCCAAGAACAACATGTTTATTTAAAATTCGAAATAATATTCATGAATTGTTAGTTTATGGTAAAATTAAAATTCTCTTATATTCGTGTTTATTTAAGGCTAGCACGAAATTTATTCTGCAACCAAAAGATATTCAATCCGTATTAAATTTAAATTAACACTGACTCTAAATCCAAATAATTAGTCTAAAACAGAATATATTAAAATACCAAAATAAAAAACTTACTTTCGGTAGTTTAGCCGGCAGGGTGTTATTTCTCTTCTTAAAAGACAAAATTCTTGGCAACAAGTAAGGCACCGATATATCCCAATCCTTCATTTTGTACAACTAAGCTGTTCCTGGACACGATGCAACGCGATAGACTATTCCACTCCACAATAAACCCTCCTCATCAATCCACAGAAGGATGATCGAGTTCTTCCTTTTGTTTATTCTATTTTTTTCCACTTTCCCCCCTTTCCAGCAGTAAGCTGTTCGTGTTTCACGGTAGAACGACCTCACTCCCCCCTCTCACCACAACCCATCAACTGTCTGTAGCACGCTATCTGTGGTGTGTCCCTCTTTACACGCTGGGTGTTCACTGCAGACACCTCATCCGGCGTTCCAGTCAAGCGCAGAGAGGCGATTTCAAAAGTTATTGGGAATCAAAAGTAAGGAAATGGTAACAGATGATCAATAACTGTCGATGCAGTCGGATGCACAAGTGGTGCTGATGAAAAAACGCTTTTCAGAAAGACGCGGAAAGGATGAAAAAAGTTTCCATGTTAAGTCGGATGGATACTTTTTACACTAGGCAGATATCCTTCAGGTCGAGTTGAGCCTTTTTTACAGTCAGATTGAATGTAGCATTTCTTTCACAGAAATGTCACGGTAAAAAACTTAGATGGATTCTTGACAATTATCAGAGTGAGAAGGAATTATGTGTAAGAAGAGCAGATGCATCACTTGTTTGCTTTTAATCAAGTGAGTGAGGAGTTCTCATGTAGCAGCTTGGCGACTTCTAGAATTATTGTTACAGCAATGTTCAGCACTATTAGATTTGTTAAGTACACCCACTTTCCTTGTAATTATTAGAGACTTTAGCAAACTTTAGAATAACCGCTCCGTTTTTTCGAAACACATCTGGCTTAATTTAAATAAATGTTTTATTCGTTTATCTGGTAGTAGAGAAGTTCAGTTCTTATTATAGAAGCGACAAAGAAAATTCTGTAAATTGTTATTAGTTTTCAGATAATTAAGTAAGTCCTGAATTGAATTCGAAGTACAAAAAGAATGCTGCATGTTTTGCAATTAAAGCTGAAACAGTTTTTAAACTATTTAAAATGCAATGACTTGTAAATAATTTCTGCAATTTGTCATTTAAGGAACAATATACTTAAAAATATTCTTGATTAAATTTTTAAAATTCTTTTATTTTCGAGATGGCAATATGCAGTGATTCAACTAACGAATTTGGTGTGACTGCTTCAAGTAAAAATATTAAATTTTGATGAAATTTAGGATGACGTTATTGATAAAATTAATATTAATATAAAAAAAAGAACCTTATTGGTATAAATTAAGTTGTAAGTAACTGCAGAAATTTTTAAATCTCTCAAAAGGAATCGTTGATATCGAATTTCTGTTCTCAATTGTAGAATTCCTTATTGAACCAAAATATAATTTGGAACTTTTCTCGAAAACTTTATAGCAATTTAATAATTATGCGTGCTTTATCTGTTTTGAGATCTTTAGTTTTATCTGTTTTGAAAGTAATACTTTACAAAATATATATATTTTTTTGCAAATAGTTTGGGAGAACCATCAAATTAAACACCCCTACGACTTACAGAGAGGCTTACAACACATACCACCAACCTCGTTTTTATGTAAAAGTGAAGAATTAGGAAAAAAGGACAACAGAAAATAAAGAGCAATTGAATACTTCTTTCTTCAAAAAATTTATTCTACATTCCAAGTAACCATAATTATTTATTATTATTTAATGTTCGTACCTCTTTTATTTCTTCTCACCTCTCACGGACAAAATTGATGTTATGCTTCTTACTAAATAATGGTTTAATAATAAATGACCTTTATTAAGTTGATATCTTCGAACTACTTCCTCATTTAATGAATAATTATTATATTAAAACAATTTTTATTTTAATTTTTAACGAAGAATTTTTCAGATTCTTTTGACATCGTTACTCTCACACCGTTCAAAACTAAGAAATAATTCAAACTATTAATTAAAAATTCTAATCAGATTATGTGCAGGACGACTTTAGTTTGTCGAGTAACATTCGAAAGAAACCAGGCAAGGGAAACAAAAATATTCCTAATTAAACTTCCTAATTGCAAAGTAAATAAACCTGTAAACGAAAAGTTTCAAGTGCCTTCTTCGATTTGAATTGAAACAATTAATGAGAAAATAGTGTCAAGCATTTTATTTAATTTAAATGCGGAGAGAATTTCGTGTAAAATTAAAAACTGAAGTGATTCTTGTTTCGTTAATGTTTATTACAAGTAAATAAAATATAATAACAACAAATGGTAACTTTCTCGAAGAATAAATATTTTGGAAAGAGACAGTAGAAAATATTTTATTCTAACGAAGGGAATAATCACATAATTAGCGGCAGTTTAAATTGTTCGAAAGAATCTCTGTTCAAGGATTCTTCTGAAATAAATTAGCTACACTGCTTGACTTCCTGAATTAATTTAAGAACCTTAAGGCATATTTCCTGTCTTTCTAATGAAATTATTAAATTCCCTTTCATGGGGAATAAATCTTGGTTTCTCAATTTGCTATTCACTTCAAGAATGCAAGAATATAAGTGTTTAAGCCTTTGAAGCACACAATTTTGGAATGAAAAATTTCCTTTTTCGAATACAGTATTCATCTTTATGAAGGCTAGTAAATAATCTTACTTCAGATATTAAGAAAAAGAGCAAAATAAATTAGTTAATTTAATTTTTCTACTTCATTTTTTAAAGAAGTATAGTTAACTTTTATTATTCACCTATATCTAAATTTTTTTTGATGAAATTTCAGTTTTTGAGTTGAAAATTTAGGAAGGAAAGTAATCTAGAGATCTAATCTAGTAATCTAGAAAGTAATCTAGAAAATAGATCGGTGGTTCTTCGTCAAAAAATACATTTTTATCGAAAGAAGAACAATTTCAATTGATATTTTGCTGATAAATTTATATTTCAACTAGTTTGAATAGCTTAAATCTCTCCTTCTTTTCGATGCAGTTTTACGATTCGAAAATGCGCAAATTTCATCACAATACATATAATATTAATAATAAAAATAAAAACAAGATAATACTATTCAGATTGTTATGTTCAGAAAATGAAATTGTTTTATTACAATTTCTAAGTAATTTGATATTAAAATAGTTTATATGTTTATTAATTTATGCAATAAAATAATTATTTTTGACTGGCACCGAAACTTGATAACTCTCTCTCCTTGTATAATATTTCTGAATCCGGTCATGGTGTAAAATCAATTAATCTTTTTATTACAGAAATGATTTGATATTTAGTGACCCATTCTATAAAGATACTAAGGAATATTCTTTGAAGCATCTACTTTATAAAATCCGTAATAGTTTACTCTGTCTGATATTTTATGACATTTCTGAAAGCACTTCCAGACCAATTCTATTTTTATGTATATCTTAAGTACTTCCCAAATAAAGAGATGAAATGTTTCTTTCTGCTGAAAAATAGTTTTCGGAAAAAAATTCTGTTAATACAGAAGTCACTGTTATTCTCTTGACAATCATAAATAAAAGAAAACGCAAAAATAAACTCTCCGAAATTATTGTAAGATTTGAAAACGCACCAAAGTTATAATAACGCAAATAAACGAATGAAATATAAATAAAGAAACTAAAGAAAATGAATTAATGGAAATAAAGAAACACACAAAGCGCAAGATTTCAAAAGGTTATACTTTTGGAAAAACAGATTTTGAAATTTATTCAACCATTGCCTTCTTCTGACCGCAAATTTTATGCCAGCAATTTGTTACATCGATAAGCATATTTCGTACAACGGAATAAAAAGCGTGATTACCTCAAATGAAGATAACATAACTCAACAATGATACATAAGAAAGTAAATCAAGCGAACTTCTCTTCTGGGGATTTCGTATTCTTGTTTAAAAGGGGCAAAAATCGAAATACATGCTAAGGATTTTAAGATTGTCCAGAAAAACAAATTTTAGCAGTTGCTTAAATGAATTAAGTAAAAATCCATAGCGATTTATCTCCAAAAGTCACCAATGTTTTTAGCTAAGACTATCGTATCGAAAAATGACTGATAAAATCTGCTGCGTATTTAGGCTGTCAGCCTCTACAATCAATCTGCAAATTAAAATGTGCAGTAGACCCTCGATAATCCGAACTGATTGGGGCGGTAATCACCTCGGATAATGGAAAACTCGGTTAATAGAGACTATTGTAAATCATTGCTTCTTTTCTCTCAACAAGGCTTTCCAAAATTGTTTATTTGAAATTATAAAAATAAGTCGGCAAGTACTACCATGTATTAATATTTTAACAAAATCTTTTAATAGTTATCAAAATTCTTACATATTTTAGGGTAGGACTCCGTTCCTCCCATTGGGGTCTCAGGAAGGAATTTGATTCACACGCCAAAACGCCACAAAAAACGTTGTATGGGAGATCCTCTATATCTCGGTAACTACATATGTTAAAAACATAAATAATTTCTTATTTTAGAGATAAAGGGTAACAACAGAAGTTGCAAAAGAAAAAAATTGAGATCGGAATTGTAGTTCAGCTACTACTGAGTCGCGAAGTTGGGCAAAACTACACCTGAATTAGTGACGCGACCCTCTATATCTCGGTAACTACACATGTTGAAAACGTAACTAATGTCTTATTTCAGAGATAAAGGGTAACAACAGAAGTTACAAAAAAAATTTGAAAATCGGAACTGTAGTTCAGCGACTACTGAGTCTCAAAGTTTGGCAAAAATACTCATGAATTGGTGACGTCACATGCATGAGGTGCACGCGCACAATTGGCTGACGTTCTCGCTTACCACGTTTTCGCGAGCGAGATTTCGTGATTGAGTTGAAAATTGCGAAAACTGAGATGAAAATTGAGTTGAAAACAAAAGAGAATTGAGTGTAACTTCGAGAAACAAAAGAGAATCACGAGTAACTTCGAGAAATAAGAGTATCGCGAGTAACTTCGAGAAAAAAAGATTATCGCGAGTAGCAAAGACAATCCGAGAAGCTTCGAAAAACAAAAGAGAATCGCTAGTAACAAAGAGAAACCGAGAAACAAAAGAAAATCTCGAGTAACAAAGAGAAACAGAGAAACAAAAGAGAATCGCGAGTAACAAAGAGAAACCGAGAAACAAAAGAGTCACGCGAGTAAAGTAGTCTTACGTCTCTAACATCAGCGGCTGTTCGAAAAAGATAGCCTCCCGTCATTTTTTTGAAACATTAATTAGTTTTATAAGAAGATTCGCCAATGCTACTGATTTTTGCTATTTCTTTCGCATTTTATCTATAATTTTTAAAGTATTTCTCAAAAGAATATTCCCCCCTTTCAACAACTCGAAACTCATTTACAGCGCCATTTTTTCATGAAAATGTATGGAATTTGCTCAAATTACTATTGAAGAACTTAAGAAAGAAATTGTATTTTGTTTATTTTTTCCTTCTAAATAACTTCTTAAGTTATGAAAAATCATCTCCCTATAACGACCTTTTACAAGTCTTCGCATCGTGA
Source organism: Araneus ventricosus (assembly GCA_013235015.1). NCBI lineage: Eukaryota > Metazoa > Arthropoda > Arachnida > Araneae > Araneidae > Araneus > Araneus ventricosus. The sequence goes on from BGPR01005352.1 coordinate 92,709, forward strand.
AAATTGTCTCCAATGCCAACGAAGACACCCTTTTCTGAAAGATTCGTTGACTTGACTAAAAAATGAGAACCGGAGTTTGATTTTCTGGTACCGGCTCGGTTAATAGTGACCTCGGTAATCGACCGGAAGAAGACCGGATAATCGACAGTGCTGTAATCGCAAAATAAACAATGCCAGGACGCTCTAAAAGCAGTGTCGGAATACTCTAACTTGGGTGACAAAAATTGCTCTGTTTTAAGGATTTTTCCACAATTTTTCTTATTTGTTTCTCATGAAAATCCACTACACCCCTGATAATCGAGGTTCTACTATCGATGATATTTACAAAATAAAACTTCGATAGAAGAGAAACTATTTCATGATTATTATATAAGAATATTTCAGTAAAGATCATTTCTTCATTTAAAGATTTCAACTAAATTATCAATTCTGCATTATTTTCGGCTATATTTTGCGCACTGATACGGAAGTATTACGGAATTGCAATCGAGTCAGATCACGTGATAACAAAGACAGATAACAAACGTTTCTGCATATACCATCTAACTACTTATTGCTTTATGTGTTTGGCTTAATGTATTTTTTCGTACAGGATGAGCAGAAGATTCCACAATCAGTGGCGGCGGACGGTTGGGTGGCAAAAGTGTGTGTGGGGGGGAATTATGGACATTTAAAAGTACCCTAAAGTATAAGGATAGAAAACAAAATTTAAAACTTTTATTACAAAATTAACTAGTTATCCAGGACACTACTTTTTAAATATAATTCATAGTTTTAGGAAGCTAAAATGTAATAAAAATTAAATTTTTCCGCAAAAAGTGTGTGTGTGTGTGGGGGGGGGGTGACTGCTCTCCGTGAGTTGCCACCACTGTTCACAATTATCTGGAGCTACACATTCGACCTCTGAAACGTGAGTATGAATTGACATGATTAAATGTCTGTTATACTTCGTTCCAGTTATATTGCTAACATTTATAATTTATTGTACACTTTTCGAGGGAGGTCCTTCAGGAGGACAGTTGGTCTGCAAAATAATGGTTCGTATGTTTCTATTGCTGTGGCGATCCGTCAGTTCAATATAACAACCATTCCCCTTCTTTACATCAGTTGTATAAACATGGAAACATTTCAGAATTCTTTTGTCTTCTACAAAGCATCAGTCCAAGCGTTCCATTAGTTAACATTGGCTAATCGTTAGCTGCAATACTTAACTAGAATAAGTGTCTGGAAGCGACAGTGAGGTTACGTTAACATTGCCCGGTTGAATAAGCGATGAATTAGCTCAGTTTAACCAGCAAATTACACAGATTTAATCGTACCTCAGAAGATAATTTACATGCATAACATTACAGATTTATTCCAACAGTAAGCATTGATCACCGAAAAAAAAAGTAAGATGTAAAGTCCTTTTCCTCAAGGGATTTAAGTAAAGTATTCCCAGAAGTTCCGAAATTAGGCGAAATAAGACTTCAACTAACTGAAGGAGTCTGCATCTGATGAAAGACCCGTTACATAACCTTGCAAAAATCTCAGTTTTCAGCTATGGTGAGCAGCAGAGCTATTCGTTTTCCAGAGGAGCATTAGCAAAGCAATCGTTGAACATCCGACCTTTCGTAGAATGGGCTATTCTGTTGTTAAAGAAGCAGAAATAACTGAGGAACAAGTATTGATGAGGGCCCTTTTCTGGCGTCTAGGGGCTCTGGTTCATTCTCTCTGTCTCTCTTTAATTAGTGAGATACTGAAGATCTTAAGATTTTAATTATAAAATAAGACTTTTTAAGGACGCAAGTAATCCCGGAACAAATTAAATGCCACTGCTTGTATCACATGTTGCTTTAATTGTTGATTTTGGCATGTACTTTTTTTTAAAAATGAAATGTTAGTGTGAGTTACCTCTTCTAAAGATAATCTTATTTTGCATTTTAAAGAATCAAGCTTTATATTATGTATTATACTACTAACCTTTCTGGGTCGAATTTAAAATTGATTTTTTGTTATCAGTATTATAGAGAATTATAGTCAGGAAATTAATTTTTCAGTCCAGAAAGCAAATATAAATTTTTTTTCAAAACTCCTTTTTAGAAGTAATTTCGAAATATATAATGACTTATTGACCTGAAACATTGCATTGATTTATAAGCAATCTTTTGAAATATCGAAGATAAGCATTCATCAAAGTTTAAATTTCTGTTATTGGCTTTTTTTTGCTTTGCTTAATTTCGAGACCCGTTTTTCCGGCTACACAACCTAATGTTGTGAATGTTTTTGATTTCTAAATGTCAATAGACAGAAAACTTGA
>BGPR01005353.1:0-14955 GCA_013235015.1 Araneus ventricosus
TTAGTATACTTTTTTTGCCAATTTTATAAAAATTTCCACACTACCCCTTTCTCCCCTAAATTGATTTTTTCACGTTATCTCCTGAATTTTCTGTACAGTACTCCTGAAAAAATCCTTAGAAACTCCTGAATTTTACTATCATATATACAGTATGAACCCTGTACTTAGTAACACAGCCTTATATAATATTAGCTCCATCTTTTCAGGAATAATCGAATGTTTTATGAATATTCTTTTGAATTAAATTCATTGATCAGAAAAATTCACTCTGCATAATTTCTTTTTCTTATTGATTAACCACATATTTTTACACTCATTGGTGGACTAAACCTAAGGGTGGATGTTTCAGTAAACAGTGTCCTGTAAAATCGAACGCAGCAGCGTGTAGGTGTAATGCGATGTGAAATAGGTAGGTTAATTTTTTTTAAAAATTAGAGCAATCTGTGGATTACATAATGTGATAAACTGATTTGCAATAATTCATCATATGTAGCCATTGAGTATTAGACCTGACATTTGAATAGGCTGAAAGAACATTGCACTTTAGAAAGTAAAATCACATCATACCGATAGATAACTGGAAAGCTACTGGAAGGGTGACAAATAATAGAAGCTCAGAGAATTTGACATCAACTACAGTGTGGTTTCAAAGCTTTAGTCAGTGTTTCAAACAGATGTTAAGTATAGCAGGCACCAGCTAGGAGGTTGTCTTCACAGTGCAATGGCCCAAGACAATCAGTATATTCCAGCAACATAAAGGAACCGACATTGCATAACTGGTCGAATAATAAGTCCATTGTATATAGCCACAGGGACTTGCATATGCCAGAAAATTGTTGCAAAGCATTTGCTACAGACAAGAATATACTGTTGGGTCTCATACAAGAATGCATGGTACTTGAAGCATCATTGTATGGGCAGGCATCATGGTCAATGGCTGCATGCTTCTGCGAGTGCTTGTCACAAGTATCATAACTAAACACGAGGCTGCACAGTAAATTGCTGATGTTGCTGCCTCATGTTTGCTTTTCCCCTCCTGCTGTTGACAATAAATTACTGTTCATGGATGATAATGTACCCTGTCACAGAAACAACTCTGCGCAGAATTGTCTAGACAGTAGGGATATGCATTGCATTATGCAACCATTTTGTTCATGTAATCTGAATCCCCCAGAAAGTGTATGATATGTCTTGCTGCTTGTCCATATCCTCCAACAAATAATGAGAAAAGAGTGGAAAAGTTGCTTCAAAAGCTCCTTGATCACATCATTCAAAGCATGTTGTAACACATAGAAAGTTGCATGTTAGGCATTTCCATTCCTGGTCTGTCTATATAGATTGCCTGACCTGAGTGATCTACATTCTCTGTATTGTTACAAAGTTTGTAAAGTTGTTTCGCTGACCTGTTAATCGGAAGACAAGAAAGAGTGGTACAGAGGTTTTACTGGGAGCCAAGCCAATGAACTCCGACCTTGCCGACAAAACGAAACTTCTAGATCTTCTGCCCGTTTGAGTTATTAATTTTTAAAAGTGCTGCTAGTTTTGTTATCTGTGCTACGGGTTGTTTTCCTGTAATATTTGTAAAATAAAGAGTCGTTTTCTTTTTATTACCCTGCTTGTTAGATTGCATTCACGTACTGTGAAATCTCGTACCAGACGGTTTTTGTAGCAGTATTGTTATGTTTTGCAGACTGCAGGTACTTTCCTGGAAGTAATCTGTTGCTACATTTTCTATTTTTCTTTTGGCAATAAAATTTGCATAATATCATATCTCCCATTCTGTTGTCTTTATTTATTTGTCCCAACTGACATGAAATCATACTTAAAATTTTTTTTAAACATAGCCAGTTGCTCACTATCCCTAGGTTTTGTCCAGTAGTGTTTATTTAACATCTCTAATGTAGCAAATCAAAGGCATAGTTTTACCACCATTAGTAATCAAAATTTTATCTTTTAATCATTGTATATTAACAGGTAAATACAATTCAGTGTTTCTTAGCCTTATTATAGTATTCCGAAAGAACTATGAGGCCCTCACCTAGAGCTTTGGAAAATCATAATTAGCTAAAATTCTTATGAATTTGTAAAAGAAAGAAAAAACAAATTTCTCCTCTAAAAATTAATTTTCATATTATCATAAGCCTTAAATAATCTGATTTGAAATGAATTTTGTAAAAGACCTGTTATCACATATGTTATTATTTTCTTCATATTAAGTCCTTATATTTGAAACTTCTAATGATTTAGTCATTTGTCATATTTAACGTAATTAAATTTTTAAAATTATTTTAATTAAATCATGAATTTGGTCAATTTTAATGCATTAAAATTTCTTTATATATGTAGTCTTTTTGTGAAAAGAACCCCAAAAAGCAGTGGTTATAGACCTGATTGTAAGTATTTCCATGTTTCTGTGACTTTTTAAATAAGTAACTGTTGATTCTGAAATAAATGAGAGTTTACCTTTCTATATCTTTTTATTAACTACTTTTTAAACTTTAAATCACAAATACATATCGTTTTCTTATTTTTTAGGGTGAAATTTAGAATTCAGTGACTTTCCATGTATCTTACTGAATATTGTTGGAAATAAATCCAACAGTTTTCTCAAATGTTCATTAATGTTTAAAATTTTAAGAGATCATCATTAAATATCACTTTATAAATAGGACTGATTTTCACAGATTGGGCTGTTCTTTAACGTTAACGTGCAATGGCCTTTTTCTCTCAATGCTATTGGAAAAAGTGGTACATATTTTTTACCTCTGTCAGGTTTACTAAAAGTAGCAAATTGAATTTTCATAAAAAGGGAATTATTCTTGCTCTTGGATAAAAATTAGTCTTCATATGATCATAAGCTTCAAGTAGTCTGGAATGATTTTTGTCCAAGTTGTCTTGTATTTTATAATTAATTTTTAATCCATTAGCTTTCAATTATGTTCTTAACATTTTTTTCAATTTAATTTGTTAGTTTTTATGTAATGGGAGCACTGAATTATATATTTTTTTTATTTTGAAAAAAAAATTATTTATTTTTTAATGGTGACTACAGAATGAATAACAGAAACCTTTGAAGGATTGCTTACATAATTTTTTTGTGTATCTATGAAAAACAAAACAAAAAATCGATGGGAGGCTGTCTCTGCTAAACAGCCTCTGGGATTGAGAGGCTTACCTCACTCAACTGTGACTAAAGTATCTCTATGTGACTATTAACTCTATAGTCTATAGTAACTATTAGTCTAGTGTAACTATGTGACTCTATCTATGTAAAATTCTATGTGATTTTCACCAACTTTGCAACTCAACTGTGACTAAACCATAATTCCAAATTCTAAAATTCTTTTTGCAATCTTCAATGTCGACTTTTCTCTGTTAAATGAAACTAAAACCAACTTTCTATGTTATTTGGTTGCAAAGCTATAAGTGTTTAAAAATACCACGAAAAGCGTCATAATTTTTTCCTTTCCCGACACACCATTTGACCACTATGGAGAGCCATAAGTCTACGTCAAAAATGTATACATGTAGTACTGAAATAAATGACATTCACAACTACATAAGTTTTTCTTGCTTCAAAACACCAACTTTCCCGTATAATAATAGCATATTTTCTTTGAATCTTTTTTCTCCATTACCACAAACTTATTCTTTCTTTTACAATGCAATGTATGTTTTGTTACTTATATTTTGTATACATTAAATATTTTACATTATTCTACATAATTTCAAGAGTAATCTTTTGTTTTAAATATTGCTCATAATGAAATTTGCAGTTTAACAGACTTTCAATTTTACAGGTATCCTTTTACTCAAATTAGTCCTTTAAATCAAGAGTTTACTGTATTCAGATTAGTGATATTGCAGGAAAGAATTCACCTTAACAAAATAAAACCCTCTCATATTTATTAAAATTCTTGCATGGATTAAGTTTATTATAAATTCACTTTTTAGTCCTTAAGAGATTTAATTTTTATTTTTTATTTACTTTTTTATGAAAAATTTTTGTATAACTTTTTGTGCAACAAATAAATCGTTTGATTTTCAGATACTGGGTTTGAAGTTCCCAATAAGTTCATTGTGGGATACGCACTTGATTACAATGAATTTTTCCGAGATTTAAATGTGAGTATTCATTTTATTTTGTGTATATATTAAATACAAGAATTACATTTATTAAGACTTCAAAATCCATTATATACTGCATTTTTCATTTCTTCTCTAATAAGAAATTTACTGTATAGTATTATTCAATTATTAAATTCATAACCTAATACTTTGAATGAGACTTTCTTTATAATTTGAATTATGAAGTGCAAAATTGAAACTATATAATCCTTATCTCTTATTATTATCTTAATATTAACCACTTTTAAAAAGTGTTATTTCTACTCTGTACCGTGTTGGTTCTTGATCTGTGTATTTTTAAATGTTGTACCATTTTACTTATAACTCTTTTTTCATTCTTATTCTTCTCTTACTTATTTCTGGAATTCAAGTTTGCTGATTATGTGTTATTTTTCATTTCAGCATGTCTGTATTATCAGTGAAACTGGTAGGATAAAATATGCAAAAAAATCTTAGAAAAAAAATTATGCTTCATTTAAAAGGTTCTCTTATGTTGTGATAAATATTTACAACCACATATCTCAGATCTGTGTATTATGCAAGAGTGTGAATTTTCTCATCCATTTATTTTTTTATTTGTTTTTACATTTTTAAGAGTTCGAATATGGAAGTTCTTAATTAGTTATTCAGAAATATTTAGAATTTTTAAATGTTTTTTCAAACATTTACTGAAAAATATATATTATTTGCATTTATATTTTATTTATTTTTTGGAGTTACTGTTTTGTTTTGTTTTTTATTTCAAAGGGTTGTATTACAAATTAATATTCTAAGGATTTATAATTTTGTCTTAAACCAATTCCACTGTAAATTTACATAGATTCATGTATATTTATGGAAGGAGTATTCTTTTAAAAAAATAATTTAAAGGTGGTTTTCAAATTTAAAAAAAAAATCTGTATAGATAGGATATGCTAATATAGCATATAATAAGTTCTATTTGAAGAAAATTAATTATTTAGTGAAAGTCAAAAATTCATGTCTCGCTCATCAAGTTATGTATTTATTATACAATACATATGTAAATTATATTATTTTCATCTAATGAATCTCATATTGTGATGTTTTCTGTAAAATGAATGTCATCGAAATAATATGTATAATGTTTAAAATGGGCAATTAAGTATGCATATTCTTTTGTTCTTATCAGTTTCCTGATAGAAATAAATTTTTAAACAGAAAATTATATTGTTTATTTTAAATGAATAAGCTGCAGATTAAATAAATTATTTTTGTGCTTCATTAGTCAAGAAAAATTAATTGTAAAATATGGATTTTGTATAACTTACTAATATAGAATGCAGTTCAGTTTGAAAATATTAGTATAAAACAGACTATTTTGCCTCTCATCTAGGCTTATATAATTTCTCTACATATAGATATATAATCATTATATTTATGATCATCTTATAACTTAATGATATTTGTATTATATGTGCATGTTTAAATTGTAAATTTTGCAGTTTATCTTTGAGAGTGTCAAGAAGATAATACATTCAAAATAACTCCAGTAATCTTTTATTATATTCCCAGTTACCACAATTTAAACTTTACAAAATTGTTGACATTATGAATGTGAAATTTTCTCGGATTCATAATAACTACAATCTTATTATATGCAACATAATACTAATCTGCTACAATCTTAATATCTCCAGAAGTATTAGAGAATGATTTGAACTGAATCAATTTTCGAAATTATCTTTTAACTACTGCATACCTTTATTTTCATTGACTTAAATTTCTAGTTAACTTTTTTTATCTTGACAATTATGTTACCAAGAAGTTCTATATCTGATTACATTGTGTTTTAAAACTTGGATCTTCATCTCTTTCGACATATAAGGAGGAAAAGAAGAGGAAGTTACAAAGTGGTTTCTTTCCTTTCCTTTGATAACCACTTTTTTCCACAAATCTGCAATTTTCTTTCTTTCCAAGTAAAGTTACAAAATAAATATTCTTTAGTCTCTTGAATTTATTATTATAGTATACCATTTTATTTTAGCATATCACGTTCACTGAAGTAAAAAATCTTTTATAAGGACTATCATAAATAGGCATCATCATTTTGAACCTTGGTTAAATGTTAGGAAAGATCACAAGCCTGTGCATTCTATTATCTAAACAATGTGAGAATGTTTAGCATCTTAGAACAGATTTCACATTCATTGTGTGTCATTAATGGATTCTGGAATCGAAACTGTGATTCTTCTACTTCAATGACTGTTGAAGTATTGTCATCAGTGAGAGTTGTTGATGTAATTCATTAATATTCTGTATGAATTTAAAATATTATATTTATTACCACACTAGTAAATATTTATAAAAAAAGTGAGCCAATATTTTCTCATGTTGCTATTTCTGTTTCTTTCAGTATTTATGCTGAAAGAGAAACGATGAATCTCATTTACAGTGATGAATATGTTTAAATGTATTCTTCCGACATAAAAATGATTTTTTTTTTTTTTTGAGTTTTATATATACGAACTGTTGCTAAATGTTGTATTGACATTAATAAAATATATTTAAATACCATTGTCTTGATTTTTTATTCATTATAGTTCTTAACCTATATCTAAATAATAGTTATTAACCCCATTTACTAGCTTTCTGCATAATGGTGAATTCTATTGCAGTTTTTACTAACATCAGTTCCATAAAGTCATTTCTGATTTAAGGAAAGGAGTTTGTAGGAGGATGATAGATGTTAGGTGACATATTTTAGGTATAGAAACAAATGGACTGACTATTATAATACCTGTACCTTACTACTTTCTATCACCTTTAGAATTATCATTGAAGACTGCCAGCTTCTCATTTCTGATTTAAGAAAAGGAGTTTGTATTTGAAAAAAAAGAAGAAAAAATTGATATGGTCTGAATATGGAACCATTCCTTTTGCATATGATGCATTTTCATTTTCTTTAAGCATTTCATTGACACTGCACATTAGCTTTCTTGTGATATTCATAACATTGAATATTAGAATTTTGACACACATAAATGAAGAGTAGGCATATTGACACAAGTCTTTCGAAAGTGAGAATACCTCAAGAATACAGTTACAGATTTACTACAGACATGACACATTTCCGCGGAAACGCGGATTTCCGCTTTTTCGGCATCAAATTTAATCATTCTTGGGATCAATGCAAATCTGCATTAAAATTTTTGCTAATATGTTGGGAGGAGGGGGTGCTCATGAAAACAAAAGTTGTGCGCCATGTGAAAATTTTGCTTATGGCTATAAGGCAAAAGAGTTTTGAATTCATAAGATATTGCATAATCCTGCCGAAAGTTATGTATCGATGTTTTGCTGCACTTTGGGGTCAAAGTTTAGCATTGGAAGGAATGCCTGAAAAGGTTGTATTCTTTTCTTTCTCGTTTTGCCCAATCATCTTTCATTTCATCCAATCACAATTCATTCCGAATTTTGATTGGATGAAAGAAAATCATCCATGAATTTCTTCCAATCCGAATTTCGTGAGGAAAAAAAGATTGCTGAAGCCAATTTATTTTTGCATTCTTTTTAACAATCTTTTCTTCGTTTTTGTTAGTTATTTTGATTTCATTTTTGTTCCCTAACATTTGTCTATCAACACAGACATGACACGTTTTTGCGAAAACACGGATTTCAGCGTTTTCGGCATTGAATTTTGTCATTCTTGAGATCTATGCATTAAAAATTTTGGTAATGCGTTTGGGGGGGAGATGGTGCGCACACAAAAGACGTGAAAAACACGCAAACAAAAACTGCCTGCCGTGTGCACATTCAAAATAATGTCAATAATTAATAATGTAATAATTTGATGGATAAAAGATCAGGAAGAATGTATATTGAAATGTATTCTTCAATTTAGAGTGTTGAATACAAAATGATGAGCAAAGAGCAGTCAGCTGTTGAATATTTTAGAAAAAAGATTTTTTAAGTGATGCTATTGTTAGCAAGTAACATGTGCAAACATTTTAGGTCGTCAGGCAAGTGGTAATAAGAGGAACTTGATAGTAGGAAAAGAGCAATGAGAAAAAAATAAAGAAAAACCCCCAATCAAAGAAAGAAAGCAAAATTTAGAAAATGGCAGATTGAAGCATAAAAGAAAGCTTGAACTGTTGGCTCAAAAAAATGAGAAACAAAAGTTTAATAATTATGTATAATCAAAAAAGTTTTTACATGGCCATATTTTTTAGTGAGATAATTTTTACCATAGTTTTTATTTTTACAAAACTTTTTGCGAATTCATTTTTCATCCATTAATTTTCTTTTAAATAATAATTCTACAATATTTTTTAATATCTCAAACACTTTTTGTTTAAATTTATTCATTTATTGTTCAATTAATAATACTTATTTTACTTGTCGGTGTTTACGTTTGACACAATACCGTATTTATGAAGTTCAGCTTTTTTTGTTCCAAGCCTGTGTCATGTCTGTTACTAACAATAAAGCAGCATCAATAGAACTTGTAGTGGATTTTCTCATGGCATCCTTCAAAATTAAACTTCAAGGGGGTGAACAAATTATTAAATTAAAGGCTTTTATCACACCCAAATCTTGCTATTTTGATCTGGATATTAGACATTTTTCTTTCTCTAGAGATAAAATATCTTTACAATTAAATCTAAAATGTATTGTGTTATGTATTAAATTCCTTCATTTAAATAAATGAGATGATAATTTTTCTTTGAAAACAAATTTTCTGTTCTTTTTATGTGTTTTTCATAAACTTTTTAAAATTTATCTGGAGAGCACCGGTGAAATCATGGGCGAATCTTTCAATTTCCATAGGTTGGGCTTAATCAACGTATTTTTCCATTTCTTGATATATATATATCATAAATCTTTCTTATCATAATGTGTTAAAATCATTCTAAATGTTACTCATTATCTTGCCAAAATACATTTTCAGCTGGAGCAGAAAGATAATTTTGTCCCTCCTCTGTATAAGTAAATGTGATCTAAATGCAATTTCTTTTTATTGAAAAGGCAGCCAAACGTGCCGCCTTTTTCGATTATTTCTCGGAGACAAGTCCCTCATTCTCCACACTTTTGTCCTGGCCTTCATGTTATTAAGAATTTTTTTCTTGTTTTGAATCCAGAAAAATTTGAATAATTATAGTGTGTGCTTTTTCCCTTGAAATTTGGTAGGATAACCTGATTACTGACAAAATTTGTTCATTTTTACAGCTTTATGTTGGTTTATTTACTCATTGCTGTAAGCACTAATTTGTGTACTGCGAAACCTTTGCTGGGATTGCTGAAAGCCTTTAAAATTAGACAATATACTACCTTACATATAAAACCATTAGTTAATACCAAATTTAAAATGATTAATTTAAAAACATGCAAATTTTATAATTTTATCCTGCTGGACCTTACTGAGACCCGAGTGAAATATTCAGAGTGCTATCAGATAAATTCGTTTTCTTGGATATATGTGATTGTAGAAAAAGGATATTTAAAGTGCTTCTTATTTACTAAAGGGTAAAATCCCGATATCATTTATTTATTTTAATTGCTGATATAAAAACTCCATTTATATATGCATTAACATTACCCACTCTATATAACTGTAGTCATGAGTAGAAATAGACAATTCAAGGCCAGTTGACTTTAAATTGTCAATTTCTTTTCAAAAGTTACATATACATGAAGCACAGCTTGTTTCTTTTGACATTCACTATTTAAAGTAATGAAAATACATGTAAAAATATAGTTTATATGAAACATCACATATAACATTAATAAAATTTTATAAAAGAATTGTACCGTTTTTTTTTAAAGTCCCCCTGAAGAATTGATTGTTTATATGGAAGTCGTAAGTAACTGAAATTGCCCTGTATCTGATGTTTTATGGATCATTAGTTTTGGTACACAAATAATAATTGGATATGTTAATAAGAAATCATTAACCCAATCCATTAAGATAGCAGGCAATTTGATGCATACGAATGGGCTTATTAGAAGCTGAAGTTGCTAGATGTCTTAACATCACTTATACTGTGATCCAAAGACATTAAGGTCAGTTCCAAGCCCCTTTTCAGATCAACCACAAGTTACAAATCCTTCTGAAGATCACTTTCTGTTTTGGTCCAAAGAAGGAAACTTATGTGTCCAGAACGTTGCAGACTATTTTGCTGCAATGATACAAAAATATCTACAATTGCAGTCTGCACATGTAATCAATCAAAGTCTGCATGAAAGAAGACTAATTGTGTGTGTGTGTTCGGCTTAATCGACTGCATAGGAGTGTGATTGCTTTGGGCAACAGACAACATTGCCTTGATCAGACATCAAAGTAGATCTTTGCACTTCATGGACGAGTCAAGATCTACTTTAGAGATTGATTTAGGTGACTTCTAATTTAGAGAGAACATGGTACTAAAGATTACCTATCCTATGCTGAAAGACAGTTATAGAGGAGATGGAATCATGGTTTGTACTGGAATCTCTCTGGGTTGTCACACTCATCTTGTATTCCATGGAGGAACTCTGATAGCTGAACTGTATCAGGACCAGACCATTAACTCCATTAATTAAGACTGTACACTCTTGCTATAGGTGATAACTTTAACTACATGGCTGATAATGCTGGACCTCATCCATGTAGGGTGATATCTTCGGTGACATTTTTTAGGTATAGAACAAATGGACCGACTATTATAATACCTGGACCTTACTTACTTTTGACTACCTTTAGAATTACCGTTGGCTGTTATGTGCATGGTCTTTCTTCCCATCTGTGTGTACACCAACTTAATTTGCAGTATGGAAATTCAATGCCTTGTTTGTTAAGGGAAAACATATCCCTCATTGAAATTTATTTATGTCATTAGTTTTTGCAAAAAGTTTATTTTTTTCCCCTTGGGAAACTGTTGGTAATAGTCGTAATTGTTGATTAATAAATTATGTGTGATGTAAAAGTAGAATAAAGTACAATAAATAATCGGATAACAAAGTTCAACTAAATATCAAGGTTTTTTTTTTTTTTAACTTTTTGTTAAGTGAAATGCAACAATGAAAAAAGGACTTGTACCTTAAATTTGGAAAACAGTGTAATTTCTAAATAGTATTGGATAATATTGGAATTTATTTCGATGACTGCCAAACATATTATTGCATAAGTAGTAACAAACTGTTTGGGAAAAGCAAGTAGATTTTTTTAAAACTCCCTGCTTATGTAAAAATACAATAAACTGTCTGAATGAAGAAATTAGCAAATGCATCTCTAGGATGAAAACGAAAATAAAATAAATTTAAAATTAACTAAAAAGGTAAATCAATTTGCAATATCTCTATCATCGATTATATTGTACTTCTGTCTCTAATCATCTACCCACTGCTTTATGTAGAATTTATACATTTTACAGAATTTTATAAAAAACAAATGAATTTAGTTAATACCATGAGGGACATCTATGTCGGAAAGAGGTTTGGTGACAAGAAAAGAGGACCAGTGGGCATAGCTGCAACTTTTGCCACCCAGGGCGAACTTGCAACATGCCGCCCTTCCTTTACAAGTTATATATTTTTTATTTTGAAGTTTATTTATTTCCAGAGGAAAAACATTTATTCGCCATTTGATGCTCTCGATCTCTGCAGATAGATTACAAAATCGCATGTCCACCACCAGTCTTTCTTTCACACATTGGCAATTTACCGGAAAAAAAAAAGCGAAAAATATGAATGAATTACAATAGTTTTTTTTAAATGTATACAATGATTGAACTAGTGACACTGCTCTTCTTAGTCATAAAACTGTTTTCCCACATGTCTGAATTTGTCGTCCCTTTCCAAGTGCTAACTGCCTCCCCTTAGCTGTGCTACTAAAGAGGATAAATACAATAAATTGTAATGGTTTACATTAAGTAAAAATGGAAATTGAATTAATTAGGGGGAAAATTCCTATGACACGATATGAAAGAGTTCTTTAGGAGAGAAGTAAAAAGTTAAATGAACTGTAAACCATTTCCTATCCCCAAAATTTTCCTATCATTTTCAAAGTGCATTGCGATCATTTACATGATCATAGTATCTACCAAAAATTTCAATATACTTTGAATTTCATTGCTCTTTTTTTATCTCGCTTTGAATAAGTAGAGGTATGAATGTTAATTAGAGGGATTAATGAGTAGAAGCCTATTAATGATTAAGTAGTACGTATGGACGAGTTTTCTGTTTTGTTTACTTACATTAAAAATCATGACTTAATTTGCGTTACTTTTTGACTTCCGTTTTGAAGATTCCATTGACTTAGTTCACCAATTCACTTGATCAAATAATGAAAAATTGAATTTGTATAGTTGATTTGTATTTAATTTTTAAAGATAGTAGGAAATGACTTATAAAAAAATGTATTTTTTTTTATTTAAAGCAAAAAAAAAAAAAAGGTTTCTCGAAACGTTTCATGTATTTAAAAATATTGAAAACTGAAATAAAAAATTATAATTGATAATTTAAATATAATTATAATCGTTCTTTTAGTTTTATCATATGTTTATTTGCACAGAGAAGGAGTTTGTGTTTCTGTCACTGTTTTCTATGTGCTTATTTGAAAGCGCAATATTCTCGATGGCTTATTCTCCAACAGCGACACAAACTATAGATTTCATCTAATTTTGGAAACAAGTGCAAGTGTGTTTGTTGTGAAACCTTTACTTACCCAAGGAATAAATAGCAAGTTTTTGTTCCTTTTTTAACGCAGTTTGGAAAACATGATGTGATTATTAGTTTTGGGAGTTAGTCAATTTTCTGCTGCATCCGACGATTTTCGCAAGCTATTTGTGTTTTCTTAAAACTATTACAGCGTTGAATCGTATTATACTAATAAAGTCTGAAAGACAAAAAAATCAAATATGCTTAATTCACCCGTATTTGAACATGTTTGTGAACTTTGCATGCAATTTTAAAAAATTCGAGAGTCAGAAGGTTAATAGCCACACAATTGCTATAATCAACTGGGCCGTCTTAATAAATTTTAGCGCCCTGGCTAGTGTAATTTGGCGTCCCATCAGAACGGTAATTTGAGAGCCCTACGCCCGAACGAAAATACCTTGACTTGAATTGTATCTCCGAGAGATACAAGGTTTAGGGATTTTTAGCAACAAAGGCTGTTATCCCCTAGTTGAAAAAAATATTTATTCCAAAATTCGTTTAAATCTGTTCAAAAATCAAGTAAAATTGCCATCAGGAGATGGACTAGAAAAATTGCCGATCCAATTCGGTCAAGAGAAAAAAAAAAAAAAAATGGCACCCTCCTAGAAAGGCCTCCATATTCTTTTTCAACGGAAATACTTACCTAATACTATAAATAAGGAGAAAAAGAAAAAAGAAGCATTCTCATCTCTTACGCGCTTAGGGCACCATCTATAATCAGTTTTATGTACTTCAGTTACGCTAAGCAATTTTATGAATATTTGGGAGTTTTTTTGTTTTTTTAAAAAACATTAACTGCATTTTGAAGATTTCCCAGATAGCAATTTTAGTTTGCAGCAGACTTGCAAAGTCTGCAAGACTTCTACAAATTTGTCACGACAAGTGTGCAAGTGTGAAACAAGCTTGCAGCAAGTTAACGCAAGCCTCGAAGTCACCATAGGACGAACTGGCAGCAAGCTTGCCTTGCAAACAATAGCAAACGAACACAACCCAGGATAGAGCTCGCGACCTACCGGTTCAGAAGCTGACGCGGTAGCCACTGGGCCAGTTAACTCTGAGAGGAGAAGATAGATTTCCTTAACACATCGTTCCATTCGATTCGTATACGATTTATTTTAAACTATTTTCTTGATTTCATTAATTTTTTGAGTTGCGAATATGATCTGAAGTCAAAGAGAGAGCGATTTTCGCTAATAACTACGTTCTGCTAGTAGAATAAATTATGAAATTAGAGTTCAAAAGTAATTACTTTAAAATGGGACAAAATGTATAAGTTTATTTTTCAACAAACATTAACTGTTTTTTCGGTTTAATTTTGTTTATAAACGCTAAAATTTCAACATTAAGAAAAAGGCGACATAGTTTTCTTTAAAGTGCGAGTGATATATTTAGTAAAAAGATGGAAAATGTTTCAAACATTTTTTTTATCAAAAAGTTAGTTTTTTCACAAATTATCATTGATTTATTGAATTAATAAAAAGAAGGACTTTTCTAGGAGATGCTATTAAAAATCGGATGTTTTATTTTAAACAGAGACAAAGATAATTATCTCTTTGTGCTGTCTTTGCAGGAAGCTTGTTTTGCAAACTTGCAGCAAATTTGATTTGCAAGGGTGGTGGTGTTATTTTGTCACATCGAACTTGCAGCAAATGCGTTGCAAGCGAGGGTGGCGCTAGTTGTCACAGCGAACTTGCTACAAGTTCGTTTCAAGTTTGACGCGTCAAATTTTACCATGACAAGGGAATATCAAGTCAAAATCAAACTTGCTGCAAACTTACGTGCTATCTGGGTTTGGGGTTTCACACATTAATTATGGTAATATATCGGACCATTCTGACAAAATTCTAGACTTAAACAATACGTTATAGCGGTACTGATATGATTTTGGTGAATTATGGACGAATTTTCATAGGGTCTATTCTGGTACCCCCGGTTGGGTTGGGAGATGTCACTTTTCCCGTTGTTAACGTGCGGAAAAAGTGACGTCATGCGGTGACTACGTCATTCCTGTGTAATGCTAAGTCAATGGAATCTTCAGAGCGGAAGTACAGATTTTAATGTAAATAAACAAACCAGAGAACTCGTTCATAAGCTTTTAGACGACCACCGTGCATCAAATTTATCCGTTACTCGATAAATAAACGCACACTTAGGGGTCTATTCTGGTACCCCCCG
>BGPR01005353.1:26048-70260 GCA_013235015.1 Araneus ventricosus
TAATTCGCTGAATTATGAGAGAATTTTTTTCGTGATGAGCTAAAAGAGTTTCTTTACCATCTGCGTAAAATGTGCCATAGCTTTTCACGCAAGCTCCAGGGGGGTGACGAAGGGGGTACTGTCGTGACCTTGAAACGTCACGGTATTGTGGTTTGAGACTGTATTACATCAGCATAACTTAGATACACCATTGCTGTATATTAAAGATTTTCACGTTGCAATTTTTTTTTTATTATTGTTTTGGAATAACGTACTCTGTACTGCTTTTCTACATGTCATTATCGCGGGAAAATCAATGTGTATCTTTTGTTTTGATTTTGTTTCAAAACTTTTTCGTGTCATTGTGGGCGATTTTTTTTTTCATGTTTTTGAAGTCCTGATTCCACGGGCAACGCCGTGCGCGTTCTGCTAGTAGAATATGAAACAAAGTCTAAAAAAGATGCAGACTTTAGTGGTTTCGATTTCAGTGAATAAGAAATTAATGGTGATTTTTTTTTCTCTCAGGAATTGCAGAGAGTATCGGAGAAAAGATTTTCATTGTAAAAAGTGAGAACATCCTTTAATCTAGTGTCTCATTTACCCAAAATTGAATGCTTGTATAGCTCTCCAGTGTAAGATATTTTCTAAGTGTTTTTTTTATAATAAAATTATTACTGTTGCCATATTTGCAAAGATATCTAGCATCATGTATCAGAGCAAATATTAAACAAATGATAAATTTTGCAGACAAATCCAGACCAGAAAACTTGTCAAAATATCAATAAACAAGTGAAGAATGTTCAGTTGGATAGAAAAACAGTTCCTTCTAGTGAATACTGCAGCAAATATTTTTATAAAAGTTCATGAGTTATATGTTCCGAATTATTTTTAAATATCTGAGTCATATTTCTCAGTGATTAAAAAAGAACATGTTTAAAGATCAAGGTTGTTTCTAAAGTGACCATAAAATATTATTACAGCCATATTCTATTTAGCCATCATTTTTTAAAAATTTACAAAAGTAAATCTAACATAATTAATTGATTTTAATATTAATTGACTACTTTTATGCACGCAAAATGGATTGTTTTATTTGATTTCAATATATAAATCGGTAAAATCCACAACAAAGAACATCTGTTAGGGAAAGGATCAAAAGAGACAAAGAAAAATGAAAACCAAAACTACCAGCTTCACTTGAACACAAAAGTTAAAAATATATTTTTTTCCCCAAAAATTTAAAATTATCCATGTATACCCAATATATGGAGGTTATACAGAAAAACTTATAAAAATGAACAGGACACACTTTTCCACCTGCTCAAAGGAAGGCTCCAAATGTGCTATTCTTTATACTCACCTTGGGTAGCGTGATGTGTCGGTAAAACATTCCTGAAAATTTAGTTGAGAATGAATACTGAACAAACGTAAAAAATACATAATTTTTTTATACATTTTTTTATGCACAAGAGAACACTTGCACATGACATTCACACACATTTAACACTTATAAAATACCACAAAAATATGCAATTTTTATACTTCATTATGGGGACTTTCAAAACATCCCAAGGCTGACAGCCATCCAGTGAATTTCAATAGTTGACTTAAAACCAAAAACAAAGCTCGGACATTCATAAAAACAGAAGAAAAATATTTAACAGTGTAAAAGTGGTTTATTACAGTGCTGGAGTTAAGATTCCAGACAACTAGCACTAGCTTTTGCGAGTCTACAGAACTGTTTTCAGAGCAACATCTGCAGATAAAGGGGAGGAAAAGAAGAGTTCAGTTTTGCTTATAAAAGTTAAATTCTTTCTGCAAATACCATGTGTCTACATTTTAATATGTTCAAATAAAAAATGGAAATCAAGGATTTCCTTTAAGTGTCCATGCATGAAGAACATTTTTACTTTAATAGGTGAACATATATGCTTTAATATTTATGTCAAACTAACCCCATACAGATGCAAATATGCTCAAAGACAAAAGAATTAGAATACAAAATGAGCTTTATAAAAAAAAAAAAATCACTGAATGCAATCGATTCTGTAATCAAGTTGACAAAATATATTTCAGAATATAGTTAATTAAATTGTCATTGTACATTCTCTCTCAAACTTTATTTCCCACTTTCAAATCAAAATGACAACTAGAATAAGCATTTTGTTGTTTAAATAATTTAAAGGCTTAAAAACGTTGGCTTCTGATTTTCTGTTTCATCTTTTATTTTTTTTATTTTTAAACCCAAATTTTTTTGATAAACCTTTAACTCTGTTTCTGATGTTCAATAAATGAAAAAAAATTTATATTCAAATAATGACAAAACATTTTGTAAGCTGATAGGATATGTAACTAATACATGAGTATTTAATTATAGAACTTCTTAGTAAGTATCATTTTAATGTTTTCATTATTGTGCTGAGTGTTGCCTACTTTCGTTAATTTAGTGAAATATGTCTTTAAAAGCTATAAAAATGAAAGCATTTAGCTGTTTGTGATTCAGTGGTGATCAGACCTTTTCTGATGTATACAACAATCTGATGATGTCTACAGTTTTATTTCCCATTTTGCACAGTTTTTTCAATGTTATTAAACTCAAAAGAAATTATTTCTACTGATAACAGATGCTCCTAAAAAATGTATTGGAGAAACAATTGTGAACATAACCTGAATAAAGGTAAACATATTTTCCAAATTTCATCACTCACGAAACATGCTTTTTTTTTTTTCAAAGTAGATGCTGTGTATTATGACAGCTTTCTCTGAAGAAGAAAATGCCTTGATTATGTGTAGTATTTAAAAAACTTTTGATCTGTATCAAGTAATGAAAAACTGGTAGATGGCTAAGCATTTTGCTTACTGATAAGATTTTTACTTTTTGTGTTCATGTTCCTTCTGCGCATTATTACACTTCAGAAGTAGTAATGCTTACAAATTGTGTAAAGTTAATAATAAAATAGCTACAAAGTAATAATTTCAGAAAAAAAATAGTAACTGGAAAGAAACATAATGAAGCTGTATAATTGACCTATTTCATTATCACATTGCTATCTTAAATTAATCGTCCAAACCTCTAGTGGCATCAAGCATGTTAATGTTTGAGTCATAAAAACATTGACAGAGAGTGCTTCTGTCTCAATTTTTCAACATTTGTAAACAAAAGTGACTAAGAAAGTTAACATGATTTGAAACATTTCATTCAAATAAATATTCTTTAACTTTTTTCTTGTTTAATATATTTCTTGTATATTTTATTTTACTATTTATATTTGCATGCAGAGTAAGTGGAAAGAAATTTTCCTGCTTGTTTGGATGTATTTACAGACAAAATCGGATTGCAAATGATAAAAGATTTAAGAAGCCCCATCATGACAGATTGTATTGAAGCTGCTTGAAAGCTTATTAATTTTTTTAATTTTTGTGACAAAACCAATGATTTAAAACATTAATTAATGATATTAAAGCATTAAATGACTTAAAATAATTTTTTTCTTGCTTAAATGATTCATAAATATTTTATGGGTTAAAGAGTGATAGGATTAAAATTAAAAGTTCTTATTATTTCATTGGCTATTTTTAATGGGTAATTGATTACATATTTTTATATTTTGTTGTACATAGACCCATTCTGTATTTTGTCTTGGTATATCTTGTTGTTCATTGTTTTCAAACTATGAAGAAAAAAAAATTTTTTTTTTCACTTTAGTGTGCCTTTCAATTATAAAAGTTTTTCTTTTAATGTTTTTTATTTGTATGTTTTCTATATTTTCTTAAATAATTTGAAGTACATTGTTGATGTCAAGTCTGTATATTTCTGGTTAAGTAGCATCTATGCATTAAAAAAATTTTTTTTTTTTTTTCATTTTATGGGTAGTATATTTCAGGGATGAGATTCTTCCGCTTTTTTGTTATTTTGGAGAAATTTCGCTTTTTTTTCTCTCAAAATTCCGTTTTTTTAAATTTTTCTTTTTCGGATTTCTGTTTTTAATTTTTCTTTCTCGGATTTCTGTTTTTTTTTTTTTTTTTTTGGTTTTTTTTTTTTTTTTTTTTTTTTCTCCCCCGCCGCAAAAATTTTCCCTTTCTTCCGAAAATTCCGCTTTTACCGAAAGAAAAGAAACCTTTCTATCTTCCGTTTTTGAAAGAATATTCAGGAAAAATATGCTCGACCACTCTGCTTAACTCCACCGGCTAGGAAACTAGCTATTTTATCCTCTACTGAAGAATCAACATTATATCAGCAAGCTCTACAAGGATGAACATTCCAACATAATCTGTTCCATTCAAAGTATTAATTACCACCTTTTTGCAGAAAACAAAACCTCTGTGGCATATTTTGCAAAAAAAAAAAAGATTTTTTTTTTGCATGAGCATGTCGAAAAAAAATTAGTTAAAAACTTAAGGTCATCTTGAAGGTGTACCAAGATGAAGAAATAAAAAAAAAATGAAACAAAAACAAATAAACTACATCAAAAAAGGGAAAAACTCCTGTCAAAAGAGGTAGCTAAAAAGCTCTGTGCAAATGCAGCGAAAAAGAAGAGAATAAGACATAAAAATTTTTTTCTCAAAATAAAAAATAAAACCGATGATTTACCTAGACATTCTAGAGATAATGTAATCCCGACAACTATGCCGGTAATAAACAAAGAGATACTATATATATAATGAAGACTGTGCAAAAACTTTTGCCTCTACTGAAAATAAACTTGCAGAGGATGCAAATACATCCTTTATTGAAAGAAAATCTGTCAAAGATAAGAGCCCTCCAAAACAAGGGGCGAAGTGTGTTAATGGAGATCTGTTACCAACAAAAGCCACACAAATAACAAAACAAAAGAAAACCACTTCTTTAACAATTAAGGAAATGTTTCAAAGGGTTTCAAATAACAATAATGCTAAATGAATCTGTCATTGTAACTTACAATTTCTCGACCCCTCTCACTTTATAAGGTGCAAAATCATTGTACTGTTACTTTTGCAAAAAGGTATAAAAATAAAAGAAATAAAACAGAGTTCAGTATATGATACATTATTATAATTTATAAAGAGTTTACTTTACACAAAAGCGCTAAGTGTGTAAAGAGCACTTTACACAATTGCACGAAGCAAAAGAAATTATTTGTCCTTATTTTTATTTACTTTTTGAGCTAACTTTTATGAAAAGGCTATTAAATACAATTCTTCTCAGACTTCTGTTGGGTGAATGTTGCATCTTAGTGATGTTCAGGTGGTAAATATGTTTTAATGTCTAATTTTGTATTTTCTGATGACCCCGATGATGTCTTAAACTTGTTTGTTAACTTTTATTGTAAATGATTTAATAATAATTTAATATTCTTATTTATACATACTGAATTATAAATAATTAATTATTATAGTGGAATATTTTCACCATGTTGCATGTTCTGATGTTTTATTTCTTAAAACATCTCTCACGTATAAATTATGGTACAAATTTTTTGCTCGCATATGATTTCAGTCTTTTTGCTTTTTTGCCAATCTCATCCCTGATATTTTTAAATTCTTTGATGAATATAATATTTTATATTTTGTTTATAGGGCTCTAGATCAAAAGAAAAAACTGTGATAATTTCTGGATCTTCAGTTACTGCAGATGATGTGTTAACAAAGTTAAAAGTTGTCAGCAAACAATAAACCATTATTTTTATTGAAAAGGTATTTTTTTGTCTCATATTTTTTCTCTTTGATTTTATAACAATTTTTTTTCAGTCTAAAATAAAATTGTCTTATGGCAGAATAAGATAATTTTTTAACGAATTTTGTTGCAAATGTCACGTTAGTATAAGAAACATTCTGTTTGTTTTTATCTTTCAGGAAGACACTTTCAGGAAGTGCAGCAGGATGTACTGCTGTTTCCTGTTTCATTTAATAGTGTCCATTCTAACTTCTTCAGGAGAGTCAGATTTTTAATTAATTTTCATCTTTTTGTAAGTGGATTTATTTTATTGACTTTTGCTTTCTTTAAATATTTATCTGATATTGAGTTAAAATTATAGTTTTTTATGTTTTAAAGAAGCACATATTAATTTCTTTTGTACTAATAATTGTTTACTGTTGAATTTTGATTTCACTTTCTATCCTATAATGTTTTGATATACATTTCAGTTAGTTCTTAACTTGGCAATCTAAGTCATTATGATTATGTACTTTTCTAATGCCATTTAAATAAATAATTTCAATAAATAAACAGCTTTTGATTACTTATAAATGATGGTGGGCTTGTGCAATTTAAAATAAGTTGATTTTTTATGAGCAATCTGTATTTATATGTTTGTGTTGAAATTTGTTTGATATTATGGAGGTTTATAATTTTATTTTATTTGTTATTTAACTTAGATTGAGATTGTTAGAATTTCTGAAATATAATTTTTATGAGTATATATTTATATATAGTGGCTAGTTCAAAGTTGACAGTTCCACAATAAAGATCTGATTTATCTAAAAATAGAAATTAAGAAAAACTGGGTCTAAAAATGACTACAAAAAGAGAAAAATTATAATTTTTAAATTGAAAAAGCAAGTAAAGATTCATTTTTAATTTTTAACTATTTTAATAAATCAAGCATTATTAATAAATAAATGAAAAATAAGTTTAATAAATATAATAATTATTGATTTTTAAAAAATTAATTTTAAAATAATAATTTCAATAAATAGGTAATTTTTACAAACAAATAATATATAGTACTTTAAATACAACATTTGTGCAATAAAAGTTCACACTGAACAGTACAATTCCCATCTTACATATTCAAAGTTTTTTAAAAAGTAAGACTCTTTTTACTGCTTATTTGGAAGAATATACACTGTACAACAATAAATTAAGGTCCTTCAAAAAGTTATTCACTTACGATTACTAAAGACACTAAGTATGATATTTGAGTGCTGGTAAAAAAAATTTAGATATAAAAACAATTTTTGGATTAGCCAAAATAAACTTTGAATTAACCAAACTAAATTGAAATTATAGCTGATATGTTCATATTATGTTAATAGGAAATTTTAAGAGAGAAAATTCAGAGAAAAGAAAGAAATTTTCAAAGAAAAAAATTGAATTACCGACAAATTTAGTTTAAAAATGTGTGAATTAGCCAAGTTCCAGTTTAGATGTTGGTATGTACAGACGTTCGATTTACAATTATATGTCTTTAACTGTAGACATTGTTGACTTTTAAAGATAAATGGTATTTGATTTTAACATCAGATAAGAATTTAATTGATTCTAGTCCATGCCCATTTTGGAATATTGGATGTGAAATTTCATCTTTCTCTTGTAATCATAGAAAAAGAGCTTCAAATTATTAACATGAAATTTCATAGCTTCAAAATAGAGAACATCCTTATTTTGGGATGCAATAGAATTAAAATATCAGATTCAATATTTTGAAGTGGCTTGCAAAATTCATTGGAAACAGGCAATTGAACTAAGTCAATGGAAATTATAGTTACAGTAGTTTAATTTTGAAAGAAGTAGTTAAGAAAAAGAAATATATATAATCTATTTTAAAAAATTATCAAAACAAAAGCAGCAAAAGAGGAATAATTGAGGTATACCTAAGAATATTATTTACCAAGAAGGGAAATGTATTTTATAATATTCAAAATATAATTTTGTGCCTTTTCTACATGGATACTGTCATTTTCTCTCCTTCGTTATATGTTTAATTTAATACGTGTACATTTGAGAATCAATGCATGTTGATTAATTTCAGTTCACATCGCTCGTACTTGAAAAACTGTTAGCTTATTGTTTATGCTAATGAGCAGCTGTTAATACGCATCACTTATCAGACATTCGCCTGCGACACATTCTCTGGATTGAGTATTTAAGCTGGAGGTAACTTCAGAGATTTTAATCTTGAATTTAGTTTCGTTTATAGTAGTTTCATTTACAGTCTGTCTTGAGTGTTTTCGTTCTTCCATCTTCTGTTGAGATGTGTAGCCTCATTAAATATTATTTTAGTTAGAAACACAAGGGTCGTTTCTTTGGAATCTGTTTACAGTCAAATTGAAGACATAATGGCGTCACTTAGTATCTGAAACATTACCGACGTGCGTGCAGTTTTCCAGTGTTTAAAGTCTGGAGTAGAATCGGCTGATGTATGTGGACTTGTCTGAAACATCGTTGCATCGTTTAAGGTCTGAGTAATCAGTTTAACAGTCTTGCATCTATTTTTTCTAAGTTCATTAATTATCTTGGCTAGTCATCAGTTTAAATAAGTTTTACTAGCTTACTGGATTCGATATAGCATTTCTTCGTATTACATTAAATTCTGACTTTAAATGTTTCTATACATTTTCTGGTATTAACTTTTAATCTTTGTTGTTTTTTTTCATGTTGTTGAAAATAAATAGTATTGATTTTACTTAAAAGTTTCTTCTTTGAATTGCATCTAAAAACTGCATGTTTGGTTAATCACTATTCTAAAGGACAAGGTTAGGCATCCCAGTAATGTTTCTACTGTAGTTTAAGCAACTCTGATTAAAGTTTAAATCGTACTATATGCTTTGATGCCTAAGCATCCATGCATGAAGTAGGACAATCAATGTTTATAGGCGACTACATGGGCCGTCGCCTAACAGTATGTACCATAAGTTGAATAAAAACGACCGAAGCTGGAGAGCTCGCCACCCCTCTAACTTCGTAATAGCATTCCTCCTACTTGTGCTCAGGTAGTTTCCACTGACAATGAATCAGTCAATTTGGTCTGATCGCATATGGAGGTGCATGAAACGCTCTCCATAACCCAACCTGGCTATCACTAAACGGCAGGAAATTATCCCTGCAGAGCAATATTCGGCTGTTTTTGGAAGAATTCAGCAAGAAAATACCAACTGAGGACGAACCTGATACGTAATATCTTGATGGAGAAGTGATTGAGTACAGCGACCAAGAAATTGATTCCGAGACTGACGTAGAAGACAACCCTGCTCACGAAGAATGCGACTCAGACTCGAACATAAATATTTGTATCATCCATCCATTCAACTTCTAATCTTATTATGCCATAAAAATGAAGTTGTGTATAATTAAGTAAGCGTAGAGTTGGAAAAAACAGGATGGCACATTAAGTGCTCATCTAAGTGCTCTAAAAGGCACCTGTCCATATAGGGTTAAGTATTATTTAGTTTTTAAATTACAATGAGTGCTTCAGTACTTTTTTTACTGCTTAAATATAGGAACATAGTTGATATACATAACATAATGTTACTGTGAATTAGCTTCTGTACTTAAAATTTCTCAATAAAAAAAGACAACTTTAATTAATATGATGAAATAAAAAGAAAATGCATGTCTTTTTCAATTCCTACTATTAGTTCACACTCTCCCTATATTTATATATCTTGTTCAAATTTTCAATCGTTTATAAAATACTTTTTTTCATCCACTCAAGTTCAAATACATTTTTTAAAACTTGTAGTGGATGACACTTGATCTTGATACAGTTTTTTTCAAATATTAATTCATTAATTAAATTGAATTAATTAATTTTATTTATTAGAGCCTTTTGTTGCCAAGTTGTCAAAATGGTCGCCAAGTTTAGCATCTCAGGAAAGCGACTTTATAGCTTCGTAACAATTTTTACCATGATAATGCTTTTAAGCTGACATACCATCTATAAATTATTTTTGCACTTAATTTATATTCTGAAAAATATTTCTTGTTGGCAATTGCATCCAAAAATGTTTAGTTCCCCGTTTGAATAGATAAACTTAGGTCTATTTTTTTTCTTCAATTCAATTCCTACTATTAGTTCAATCAAGTAGGAAATGACTTAAAAAATGTTTTTTTTAAATATTACTTGTTTATATTTGAGTTAATTAAATTTAAGTTAAAAGTAACAGAAATTTTGATTGGATTAATTTAGTACAATTATATCGTTTTTTTTTTCAAATAAAATTAGAAATAAATATTTTTATTTTTTTCCTTTAGGTTAACACTATGGATATTTCTAAAGAAGGATCTAAAGGCATTTGTGTCACTAAAATGTCAACAATATTATTACTGCTAATTATCACTCCTATGTTGCTTTGCGCTTCAGACAGTTTCCACATTGAGGATATAGAATGCATATGTTCTGGGACATCAGCTGTTTGCAGTGGTATTTCCAATGATGAAGATGAAATTCAGGAACTTCTATCACAGTTACTTCAGAACTGTTCATCTACTAATGATCTTCTTGATCTTACTCTAAATATAGAAAATCTAGACCATTTGCCTGAATATCCATTTGCAGCCTTTAAATTGCAAAATTTAACTCTTGGTTACGGTTTAAGTGTTCTGAATTCTAATGCATTTGACGGTCTAAACTCTTCATTGTTAAGTTTAAATTTGTCTCATAATGACATAGAATTTTTCGGTACTCCTTTATCTGTATTAGAGAATTTGAAGGAACTTAATTTAGATTTCAATAATCTTAGAGAAGATGATGTCAGTGCTTTTGGGAATTTGAATAAATTGGAAGTTCTCAGTATTTCCGGAAATAATTTAACTGGTTTGAATGCTAATTTTTTCGAAAATATGACTGCAATTCAAACTTTGATACTGGATCACAATGAAAATATCACTTCATTTTTGAACATAAGTATTATTTCATCTACTCTTATAACTTTATCGGCCAAAAACTGCTCTATTAAAGGATCTTTGGAAAGTGATTCATTATCTGGTATAGCTAACTTGAAGCATGCAGATTTCAGTTCAAACAATCTAATTCGAGTAAATGCATTTGCTTTGGATAGGTTACATTATTTGGAAACTTTAAAACTCAGTAACAATAAGATTGAAACCTTAAAAAATTATAGTTTTTCTTCTTTACACAATTTATTAGTATTAGACTTGAAAGGAAATGTGATAAAGGAAATAGAAGAATTTTCTTTTGTTAATTTGACGAAGTTGGAAATCCTGGATTTATCGGAAAATAAATTAGAAGTCTTTATGGAAAAATATACTTCAGATTTGCATTCTTTAGAGAAAATAAGCCTTGAAGACAATCAGATACATGTTATTATGCCTGGCAGCTTTTCTACATGCGGACAACTGAAAGAATTATTATTGCAAGGTAAGAAACTTATTTTCATTGTTTATATTGCATAAATGTTGGTAAAATTGGAATTTGTGTGATGTATTTATCATTATGATAATTTTTGAATGCAAATTTACCTACAGTAAAATTCCGGTTAACCGAACATGGGTTATCCGAAATGCCTCTGAAATTGAAAATCCAAAGAGCATGTATTGTACTGTACGGAAATAGTGGCAAGAGCGCGATGCAGTCCCAGATAGCAATTTTAGTTTGCAGCAAAGTTGCAGCAGTCTTGCTCTGCAAGTTTGACATGGCAAGACTGCAAGTTTTTCAGAAGCGACGAAGTCATAAAAGGTCGAACTCACAGCAAACTTGTCATGTCAAGTTCATTGCAAACAAGTAGAAAAAAGAGAGTGCGCATACGAACCTTGGATTCGAACCCCGGAAATCTCGGTTATCAACCTGTCGCCTTAACCACTAGACCAGCGAATCCTCGCTCTGCGACGATAACGAGGATTATTATACCCAATCTACAAGTTATATTTAATTTTCTTCTTGATTTAATAAATTTTTTATAATTTTGAGAATATGATTTGAAGTCAAAGAGAGAGCGACTTTCGCTAATAAATACGTTTTGCTATTGGAATAAATTATGAAATTAGGGTTCAAAAGTAATTACCAGGGTTATCGATTTAAAAAAAAAATCGATTTATTTGATTTAAATCGGATTTTTTAAAATTTAAATCAAGAATTTTTTTATTTTAATGACTTTTTTAAAACTATATATATATTTAACATTTATATATTAGACAATGAGCCCTACAGTCATAGAATTATATATATTTATAACAACATACCAGTCATTAAGCTAGACTTTCTTTTTAAAAAAACAAAACAAGAAAAAATTAATTCAAACATGTAACAACTATTTAAAAAATATTTATGAACTAAATATAAAGAATAATATACTTTTAAAATATAAGGCAATCTTATTAAGGAAAGTAGGAACAATATAATAAAAATTTCATTTCTTGACTACAAATATATTATTGTATGTTAGAATATTGGAGTATTTTACACTCGGATGTTCATTTGTTTCATTACAAACACAACTTTTGAAGCTTTCTCTACTCCTAATCTGTTTCGTAATTCAGAACGGACTACACCAAATGTTGAAAAAATCCTTTCAACACTGGCAGTTGAGGATTTAGCTGTAGTTAACATATTTATAAATTCCATTTCATTTTCACTAATTATATCCTCATTTTAAATTTTACAAAAGCTATTCCACCACACACAATCAGACATTGTTTTAACAACTGTTGGGTCCAAAAAATATTTTTGTCATGATTTTGAAATGGTTCCAGCTTCCCTAAAAATGTTTAAATAATTGCTAAGAAACCAGAGCCACATTTTTCTTTGATGGATTCCAGACGCTTCCTTTTATCTTCTTTTGTGACATCAATTTTTTCCTCTTCTCTTTCTTGCCTTATATAAGGACAAGATATTTTTGATATTAGATGCTTCATTAAGCTTCAATTTCAGCTTCTTCCATGCAAATACGCATTCAGCAAGTGAGCAATTGTTTTTTTTTTTTTGAACAATATCAATAGCTTCTGCTACTGGCTTTAGATTTCCAATCATGTCCTCGACATTTCTTTTTAAACCAATATTTAAAAATTTATTGGCGATGTCTCTATCTATCTCAGATCTATGATCTTCAAAAACCTTGGTTAGAATTGACCAGTTTTTAATGTAAGATTCGAGAGAATCGCAACAAGTATTCCATCGTACCTCTAGAGGAAGTACTAATGCACTTCCACCTTCTGCGTGATACCATGCTTTCGGAAGATGATTTCGAAAATATTTCAATATATTTGTAACATGTTTGTTTTTATCAGTTTTAACCAAATCTTTGGCTAACAGATTTAAAATGTGAGAACTGCATCCATATGTCAGTCCCTCAAATCCAAGCTCTTCAGGAAGAATCTCTCTGGCAGAAACCATATCAGTTGTATGGTCTGTAACGAAACTTGATACTTTGCTTGTGTTCTCAAAAATAAAGATATGGAAATTACTCTTGTTACAAAAGTTCAATGAAATATTTTTTTAAAGTTCTATATATTCGTTCTTTAAATATACATTTAAAAATATTTTAAAATCACTATTTAAAGATACATGAGCAATTTTATTTCATTAAAGCAGATTGACTTGATATTTAAAATAAAGTGATTTAAATCAGTGATTTAAAAAAAAAAATCAGTTGATTTAAATCAGCGATTTTAATCAACTGATTTAAATCTCCGCAACCCTGATAATTTCTTTTAAAAACATGGAACACAAAGTAAGTTATTATTTTTCAACAAACATTGACTGTTTTTTGGGTTTAATTTTGTTTATGAACGTTAAAATTTCAACATTCAAAAAATGGCTATATAGTTTTCTTCTATAATTAGTAAAAGTTGGGATGGAGAATTTATCAAAAGTAATTTTTTTTTTATAAAAAGACCTAGTTAGTTTTTTCTCAAATTATCTTTGATTTATTGAATTAATGAAAAGAAGAACGGTCTAGGAGATGTTATTCAAAATCGGATATTTTTAAAACGGAGACAAAGAATCAAAACCAGGTATATACAACTGTATCCAGGTCTTGGTGTGTAAGTGTGCCGTATCAACTTAGCAGCAAACTTGCTTTGCAAGTGAGTTGGTCGATTATTCTGTGTTACTTTGCATGAATTTCGCTGCAAACTTGCCGCGACAAGTTTGTCATGACAAGATAATATCCAGAAAAAATCATACTCGCTGCAAATGTGCATGCTACCTGGGGTGGCTTAGCGACGGGGGAGGGGCAAGGGGGTATAGATGACTCGGGCGCTATGGTGACAAAACATTAATACTTTTATGTCACTTTTTAAAGCCAAATATGACTAGGGGCGAAAAAATAATACCGTTCCTAAAAGCACAAGATGCTCTACAAAATTGGTAAAATATCTTCACGAAATATCGTTTAGCATTCAGAATATCGAATAACGTCGCAAAAATATCGTGCAATATCTTTCTGCTAATAGGGTGAGCTGCCGTTTAGAGCTGCTAAGCCACTGATGGGGAGAGGCGAAAAAATCATATAATGCCCTAGGCGCTACTTACTCTCGCTACGGCACTGCAGCGATGGGCTATGGCTAGCGAAGAAGTGAACGCTCGACCTGTAAATGTAATTTTAACTTTAATAAAGAACATGAGTGTAGCCTACCAAGAGTTTTGAATTTGTTTTACACTCAAAACATTTCAGAATTACATGGTACAGTCAAACTCTGTTAACACGAAATCGCTTATCACGAAATTTCGTTTAACACGAATTAAATATTGGACCCCGTCGATCAAGTATGGGGAGTAATGTTAATTCTTTCCTTTAACGCGAAATATCGCTTAAGACGAAAAGAGAATATTCTTTGAAAGTTTAAAATCCGTTCTTTTACAAAAGTTCTCAGCGTCGAGTTTGTGTTTTGAAACTTATTTGTTTTTCCATTCATCCAAGCCTCCCGAAAGAGGGGGCAGGAGGGACACGTGGGCTGGTGATAAGGGCGGGGAGGGATTTTATTCAGGAAGTGTTAGGTGTCTGTGGGGTCCGCATGCCTGTACTTTTCCCCGGGGCATGGCCTGGCTCTCGGCAGCCCTGCATTCGTCGTTGTGAATGGAAATTTGTTCACGGTGGAAAAAGCAAGAGTTTCTTTCTCGCAAGAATCACTACCCTTCCCACCCTTTTGCTTTTTAGTTCGGTAATGGTGGGGGCGGAAAGGGACAGAAGAGAAGAAAGAAACTGATGACGAGAAAGATATGAACGTGATACTGATGGAGATATCTGAAGATGAGGATTTTGGCTCTTTTCAACAAGAAACGGATGCTGCGGAGATGGAGGAAGTAATTTATCTGGAATCAGCCATGGTTGATTTTTAACCAAATGTGTTTGTTTTGATCGATAACGTTGGAAATGCCATCAGAATGAAGGCACATTATTCGTACGTTTGCGGGATTCAAAAAGCTGATAGCGGAGAATATGATATGACAGATTTGAGAGTCGCCAATTTGGCTAAATCAAAATTTGTTTCCATGGTGAATAACTAATTTCCCATTTCCCAGAGTCAGTTAAAAGCTATACTCCCAGATCGTAAGTTTGTTACATATTTCATTGAAACTGAACGGTTTCATATCATTATTAACAAACAGCTTTCATAGGTAAAAGTAATAGGTATGTAGATCACATGGTAAATCGTTTAAAATGGTAGTTGTTAATTTGACATAAAACAGTGAACTTTACTGATCAGACAGAACGCAACCACTTTTGATTTATTTGCTTCTTATAAAATAATAAATTATTCCAAATACATAAAAAATATAGGGTTTTGTTACATTAGAAGCCTGTTCCCAAATCCCCTGCAGGAGAAACTGTTAGGGGTAATTAAGAACATTAACCTGTCCTCAAGATGAAATCCAAAAATGGAAGTTTCCTCGTAATAGTTACATCCTACAGACCTAAGAAATATATAAATTACCAACTTAACTTGCATATAACCGGCGTAAAGAAAGAAATATGAAACTTAAGAAATTTTTATTTCGCTTTTCTGAACATGGTTGCAATTAAAGGTAACAAACGTCAAGAAATAATATTGAAAAAAGTAGGAAAAGTGTATTTCTTCTTCCTCTAGAGTGTCTTAACCAAAGCACATGGATTATTTCTTTATATACTTATTATCTTGCGGACTTTCTTCACAGAAAAATTGATCAAATAAAAAAAGAAAGTAGAATCCAATTGGATATTATCTTACTTTTCAACAATGGGAGAGAAACACGCAATTAAATATTTGTTTAAACAATGAAAACCATTTGAATTTCATTGTAACAGTGAAAAGTATTGTTGTAAATTATGCCAAAAAATATTTTTAAAAATTTATTAAAATTAGAGGAAAAGTCGTAGAACAACTTAATTGATATCATTAAAAAGATATTTTTTTAAATTTTCAGATGGTGGAAAAATAATTTTTGTGCTGTAATATTTTGGAAGTCATTAAGGAAAAATGCTAAAATTTAGTTTAATTTTTAATTAATTAAAATTCTAATTAAAATTCCCCCCCCCAAAAAAAAGGGCTCTGAGGTGCACATTCTCACCCTCCAAAGTATGTTTGTGCCAAATTTCGTTGCTCTAGATCTAGCCATCTGTCCTGTAGAGCGCCAACACACACACATTCTCCTTTTTTATTAGTTGAGGTTACGTATGATATATTTTTTTTAAAAAAATCGGCCGATTGTTTCCAATCGACATATGTTTTCTTGTTAAGATTATGAATTTCCATGCAATTCATTTCTATTTAATTGTATGTAGCGTTATTATTGTTTGCGGACTAATCGCATTGATTATATAATCTGATATATGTCGACTCCAGAGAATTGATAGATATTTAAGACAACAATATGAGCTATCTCATTAAATAAAAATAACATATTTTTGAATATAACAGTCAAAAGTCGATTTTGGCGATTACGACTATTACGTTCACATGAAGCAGAATCGTTCTCAGCAGAATTTTCTCCGAGCCTCAAACATAATTTTATCAATTTCACAAAATCAACAATTTTCCTTCAATAAATAAATTATTTCAACTAAATGTCAGTAAATCTTTCGCAAAAATACCCACTTGAGGAATAAAATTTCATTTTTTATAACACTGTAATCATATTTATGTAGGATATTATCCGTGATGTATAATTTAATCACTGTAAGAAAATGTACGACCTAGATTAATTTGTTTGGCGATAGATGGAACCACAGTTCTGCTACGAGCAGCGCCATCTTTTTCCCTAACAAAACTGGACTGCACGCTGAGAGCAAGCAGCACCGCAGGTAGCCGTCATGTTAACAATTCTCTAAATTCCTCTGTTGACAGATCAATCTTGGCGCAGTTAAGCCGCCCGATCTCCCGGTTGTAAGTAACGATGACCCGTCTAACTTTCCTTATGGCTCTCCAATCTTTAATCTCCAAATCCTTAACATCTATCCCTCATTAATCTGGCTCATTAGTAAAAACTAGAAAGTCACCCGTCATAATTTGACTCTTCATTCGAGAGATTTCCCTTCAAATTTGACATGTTTAAATAGATATATATGCGAGAGAAATGTTTAACATTGATTGAAAACAAATAAAATAAACATATGTTTTATGACCGGAAATATTTTTTTTATTTACATGTTATTTAAATATTTCTTTATTCAAAAAACCTCTTGGTAAACAACATTCCGTGTGAAGTATTTTTCGTTGTTTTAATAATTTTCCTTGTACTTCAGATGTCTTTGAGTAAATTTTAACGTGATTGGGAATCCTAGACCTTGAAAGTGCAACATAGAGCTGTCCATGTGAAAAGACAGGCTCATCCAGCACAATGGAAAGTTTGCCCCTGCGATTTGTTGATAGTCATCGTGTAAGCTGGAATTAACGGGTACTGGCGGCGGTTGACAACGTATGGTAGATTCACGACACTAGGAGCCAATTTAATTCTTGTCAAGAAAACAACATCGCCACGATTGCATTCAGATACAATTTGGCGTCCAAACTATATCACGCGCATGATATACCATTGACGTAATTTACTACTTTCTATTAAAAAACGGAAATTAATTTGAAATATAGGATTAATATAATTTAAAATTTGGCGGGAACTATTGATCATGGCGAGATAAATTTTATTTCACTATTTTAGAACTATTAAATTTGAAATTAGAACGACAATTACTCTTTTAAATTTAAAATGACTGAAATTTAGGTTCTCTAACAACGAAATAATGCTGTTTAACGTATCGCAGTGCTATGGCGCGAGTTTTATTGTTGGTGACGTCAGAGCGTTACGGGAGGATCTGGGCTATTATATTAGTAATGACTTCAGGCAAATTCTCATAAAGCTTCTGTGTATATCCCCCCCCCCCCCCTGTAAATTCTCCCTATAGTTCTTTAATAAATGTTTTTGTATTTAACTTGAAGTCTACTTGTTTATTTTAAGTAATGCTTTGTTCTAAATTTAATGTAGTTAAAAACCCTTAAAACCCCTAGACATAAACCCGAACTACTTACCCTTTATAGGTAACCCTTCCATGGGCATTTTGTTCATTGAACGGAATCCCACGTTTAGTCAAACGTCGTTGGCGTGCAGAATAAAGTATTGTATTCGATTATCCTTTCAAATTTGGTCGACTTATGCTCCCCCTCCCCGGGGGGGGGGGAAGGGGCGAACGAGGATTCGCAGCGGCCCCCCCTTCGCCAGTTCCTGCTGAGGTAGGCCTGTGAAACATACATATTCATAAAAATCTAGAGGTTGAATTGTTTGATGACTACAGTATTTCCTCTTTGTATCCGTGTACGAGAAGGTATAAACCCATATTCCTAGGAATCATTTCGAAACCTTTTTTCAAAATATTTCCCGACAGTTTGATTATCTGACGCAAATACTGATAGAATCATTTACCAACCACATCCTGTAACCACAATTTGCTTGTGAAAACTATTGCCGTTCCATGAAATTTGAAAGCAGCAGTGGCGAATCCAGGATTCGAATCTGGTGGGGGCTGAGGTCATAAAAATTTTGTATCGTAGTGACGAATGTCAAACCTCATGGCATATGTAAACCAAAGCACTTTAATTTTACAGACTTTCCTCACCTGGCAATAGGAATCATAAAAAACACTACAATACTTTCCATAATTTAATAAAAAAATACAATGAAATAACTAGCCAAAAAATGTTTTCGACCGCGTCAACGCTACAAGTACAAGTGGAATGACTAGAAAAGTAGGAAAATTTTCCGTAAAAAATATCCGTACCGTTGAGTTCGGGCTCAATATCCGTACCGTTGAATTCGGGCGCAATATCCGTACCGTTGAGTTCGGGCGCAATGCGCCTAACAGGGACAAGCAGTGGCGAATCCAGGATTAGGGTTTGGGGAGGGGGGTGCTGAGGTCATAAAAATTTTGTATCGTAGTGACGAATATCAAAACTCATGGCTTATATAAACAAAAACACTTTAACTTTACAGACATTCCTCTCCTGACAATAAGAATAATACTACAATACTTTCGATAATTTAATAAAAAATTCTATGAAATAACTAGCCAAAAAATGTTTTCTACCGCGCCAGCGCTACAGTACAAGTGGAATGACTAGAAAAGTAGGAAAATTTTCGAGCCTGTCAAACCAGAAAGCAATGTTGTAACAATTTTATTACTATTTTTTTAGATGAAAATTAAGAACAAATAGTTGTAGTGATTTAATTTAAAATCACTACAACTATTTGTTCTTAATTTTCATCTAGCCCTGGCTTCCTGATCTTTCTGCCCCTGGATTCGCCACTGGGGACACTGGGGACTGAGTAAATACTGCCGTAATTAATATTGTTAATACCCATTAATTTTAATGTTAATCACTTACCTTCCTGTGGAGGCTGAAAAGAAAAAAGTGGGGTGTTTGAAAAAAAGTCTCGCCTTTGCGATTATTTCCGTGCACTACAGTACGCGTTTTTTGGATTTGCGATTTCAGAGGCATTTCGGATAACCCGTGTTTCACTTAACCGGGATTTTACTATACTACCTTTAGATAAGTGTAACAGGCTATAAAACGAAAAAAATCCCCATTTGAATTTTAATATTTTGCGCAACTTTGCCACAAATTTCCACATACAAGTTTTCAGAACCATGAATTGAATGCGGTATGATATCTCTCTAAATAAAGTTTCCATTTCCCTACAACAGGAAATTTATAATATTCTTGAGATGCCATGTTGCTTGGAGCGCATACAGATAAAAAATACTATTTCAAACTTGTATCATTCTGACTTGTTAGCTATGCTTGCAAAGTGGCGAAATCGGTCCAGTGGTTGGGTCTGAGGGCTCTGTCAAGGTTTTTCCTCCAGAGAAAATGTGTAATGAAGTAGTGTTTTTTCGATTTTTCTCGAGAAAGGAAAGTGGGACAGGCGACCATTGATGACATACACTATATGCCCAAAAGTATCCGGACACTTTCAGATTTTCACATTTTTTAGAATTTCTCCAGAAAGATTTAACTGACTGCCTTTAAACTTCGGCCATATGAAGAATAGACTGTAACTCACATTTTACACTGAAGATTCGGTCCTGAGGACAATTTGGGGACCGTCTACAAACTGATGAACACAAAAAGGGTTTTTGGTCCACCCCGCTTCACAAAATACTGATAACAAGCTGAAACTTTCAGAAATGGTAATGTTTAATGTGCATAATATTTACAGGAATTTTTGTAATCTCAGCACAAATATTTCGGAAGATATAAAGGTTTTCTTATAAAATCCCAAATTTTCCTGCCTGTTTTTTGCTTATAACATGCAGAGCTTTCTGTTATATTATACGAAACTTACAGATGTAATGACAATATGTTAGAGAAGTATTTCGTAAAAAATTGGTAAAGAATTTTTAAATATTACAGGAAATCTAAGCATTTTTAGTAAATAATGTTTTACTGCGCATGCGCGAAACATAGCGTAATTTTTCTTTCACAACTTTAAAGCCAGACATATAGGGGACATATATACAAAATTCAGTTCACATTAGTATTCAAAAAGATATTGGCATTACAACGAGCAGAATTTTAGCTCCTGTCGAAGAGAAGCTAAAATATGAGGGGTCGTACACAAATTGATATTTTTTAAATTTCTCTTTAATCCTATCTTTAAATTGTTATATTGAATTGTATAGTGGTTAGAATTTGCTGAATACCCATGAACACTTCTAATATTCGTAACAAATATAAAATATATATCTGTAGAATTATTAAAATATTTTAAGAACAGAAATTAATTAGATAAAAAAAAATTGTTTTGCCATAAAAGAAATATATTTAAAAATATCGTTCGGCCGGAAAATTGTAACAATATGCAACTTGTTAATAATCAGGTAAATAATATAATTAAAGTAAATTTTTGTTATTTATAGTGCCTAATTAGCTGGAATTTAAGTTATGCACGTAATTGATAAGTGTCCATGGGTGTTCAGCAAATTCTAACCACTATACAATTCAATATAACTATTCAAAGATATAAGTTGAAAAAATATCAATTTGTGTACGATCCCTCATCTTTTAGCTTCTCTTCGACAGGAGCTAAAATTCTGCTCGTTGTAATGCCGATATCTTTCTGAATTCTAATGATATTGAACTGAATTTTTTTTATATAAGTTGCCCTATATATCTGGCTTTAACGTTGTGAAAGAAAAATTACACTATGTTTCGCGCATGCGCAATAAAGCATTATTTACTAAAGATTCTCATATTTCCTGTAATTTTGAAAGTTTCCAAATTTTTACAAAATGCTTCTTTATCATATTGTAATTTTTTCTGTAAGTTTCTTATAATATAAAAGAAAATTCCGCATGTTATAAGCAAAAAACAGGCGGGGAAATTTGGGATTTTTTAAAGAAAACCTTTATATCTTCCCAAATTTGTGCTGAAATTACGAAAATTCCTGTAAATATTATGCACATTAAACGTTACCATTCCTGGAAGTTTCATCTTGTTATCAGTATTCTGTGAAACGGGGTGGGCCAAAAACGTTTTTGTTTTCATCAGTCTGTAGGCGGTCCCCAAATTGCCCTCAGGACCGAATTTTCATTGTAAAATATGAGTTACAGTTTATTCTTTACATGTTCGAAGTTTAGAAGCAGTCAGTTAAACCTTTCCGGAGAAATTCTAAAAAATGTGAAAATCTGAAAGTAACCGGATACTTTTGCGCATACTAGGGGCCACAAGCTTCCATATGAAATAAAAGTTGTCGAAATCGGTTTAGTGGTTGTGGCTGGGAAACTGTTCCTTTGGTTATGCCAATTATTTTAAATATATAGATAACTAGCAGTACGCGCACGGCGTTGCCCGTGGAATCAGAACTTCAACAAAATGGGAAAAAAGAATGCCCACAATGACACGAAAAAGTTTTGAAAACAAAATCAAAACAAAACATACATATCGGATTTGTAGAAATGCATGCTGGGAATGAAAGCATATGACGTCACCTGCCGCGAGGAATGTCACTTGTCCGGAGAAACTCTCACTGTTAAATCTCGCTAACAAAAAAAAAGGTTTGAACTGATCAGGGAAAAATTAATTTAAAAAAATGAAAAAAAAAAAAAAGATATTTTAACCGTTCTTGTTTTAAATCCGACAGAAACGGTCCATTTATAAGCTGAAAAAAAAAAAATGAAAATTATAGAGATGTTAGAACGTCAGATGCGATAATTTGAAGAAATCTTTATTAAAAATTACCATAAAAGTGACTATTTTTCAAAATTTTCTCAAAATTCAGTGAAATATGTTAGACGTCCGAAACAAACTTCATTAGAACGGAAATCATTTTTTCTTTCCGATGGTGTAACTGTTTTTTTCGTACAATTATTCTAAGCCATGCTATTGAGAAATGAGTGCGAAAAATCACCCAAAACACAAAATATTAAATAAAAAAATTTCTAGATTAAATTTTAAAATTCCGGCTTCGAGGTGCATTCAGTCACCATTACGACTACCTGTGTGCCAAATTTCAAGGCTGTAAGTGCGATAGATTCGTCTGGACATTGCAGACACACACACAAACATTGCCTTTTATAAGTATAGATGCAAAAATGCAGGAAAAAGAATCCGCAAAAATTCCATAGAATAGAAAAAGGAAACTTGATAGAGAATTCCTCATCCGTAGTATAAACAGGAGGCATGACTCAGAAAAATATAAAATTAACTGGCTTAATATTCGATAATTTTTTTTCTGGGGACAAACCCTTTTCAATACATAAACCGTTTAAAAGGGGACTTCTGCAGACTCGGCTGAATTTTTTTTTTTTTTTTTTGCGTTTTTGATTCGATGAAAGTAGTTGTTTCTCTTATTGTAAAACCTGAAATTCTGCCATTTACAGTCATGTAGTTGTAAAGCATCCGAGTTTCGGCATGATATTAAAAGAGAACTTCTGCGCAGAAGACCCATTTTAACATCAATTTTAGAGTTCATCGCTGGATAGAAAGTATACATATTACAAGATAAAAAGGCTTCTCTTTGAACCCGGCTAGAGTGAGAATTCAAGTGCCTCAAAAACTGGAGTAAATTTTTCATTCATGAAATCAGAATGAAATCCTTCCTTTCTCTACAGAAATTCCAGGAGGATGACACCCTCGGTTGCACGATCAATTGTCAACAAAGAAAGGAACTAATTTTCTCCCGTAAAATTCACACAGGCATCTGAAACCGCCTGAGTCCGGACTGTGTCCATTGAGGCGGGATAGGGCTCAAAGGGTTAAGCGACGACTTTTATGGAGAAACATGGCAAAAGAACAAAAATTTTAAATTTCTGAAAATTCTTCTCGTTATTTAAAGTACACCAGCTCTAAATCTCGAGTACTACTTGCAAGGATATTAATGGGATTAGGGAA
This sequence comes from Araneus ventricosus, assembly GCA_013235015.1. NCBI lineage: Eukaryota > Metazoa > Arthropoda > Arachnida > Araneae > Araneidae > Araneus > Araneus ventricosus. The sequence continues at coordinate 49,546 of BGPR01005353.1, forward strand.
CATAAATTTCGTTCAATAAACAAAAATAAATTAAAGATTGCCCACTGAACCTATGACAACCAAGAGAACGATTATGACTAGCAAAAATGTATGATATCGGAGAAACTATAAAATACATTCTAGAAGAACACCATCTCTTTTGGCAAGAAATCCAAACCTACCTAGAGGATCTTTAAGTGGCCCTCAAAAGGACTAAAATTTATTTACAGATTTTTTACTATTTATTTTTATTTTTAAAAATCCGAATTTTGCTAAAACAAAACGAAAAAATTTTAAATTTTGTTTTATTTGAGTTGAAATTTAAATTTACTTATCAATAAATACATTTTGAATTTTTTGAAATGTTTCTGGCTTTATAATCATTTTCTCTGAGTTTTTTTCAAATCTGAATTTTACATTTAAAATAGTACCTTTTCAAATTTAAATATATTTGAAAATAAATAAGTTTTACATTTTATTTGTATTTCACTGATATTCCAAGTTTTATAATCAATTTTACTTGACTTTTTTATATGAAACCTGAATGTTACTTAAAAATGGATAACTTAAAAATTTTATTGGATTCTTTAAAAATTAAGTTAGTTTTCAAATACTTAATTCTGAATTTTATATGAGTTTCCTTGGTATTCCTGAGTTCTAATTATTTTCCCTGAATTTTTTTTTCTGTTATAAATCTGAGTTTTACTTAAAAACGAAGAATTTTAAAATTTTATTTTATTTTGAGTTTTTAAATTTGAATTTACTCGCAAATAAATAAATTTTGAATTTTATTTATATTCCATGCTTTCTGATCATTTATTCCCTGAAATTCTGAAACTTTTGTACTGTTTGATGTTAAAAGGTGACTTCTGCAAAATTTAAATTTGAAAATTTTCAAAAATTAATAAATTGTAATATCTTTTGTTTGTTGTCAATAGGTTCATTTTTTACTGTGAAACATATTAGAAATACTTTGGACCCTAATTGCAATTTTTTTAGAGCCCATTCGTTTTTTTCTTCTCATGTAAAACTTAAAAAATGTCAGAAGTCCCCCTTTTAAAATCAATCGATTCACATATGATAAGACTTTTATTTACATTTTCTTCATGTAGACAATCATAAACGTACTGTCAGGCACTCAAGCTCAGCTTTAAATCTAGCATTACTGTTGATATCTCTGTGATCTAACAGTAAACCAGTATTTTGTCAAAACTGCAAAATGTAAAACCCATAGTGTGTCTTATTCTGGTGATGATAAATGGTTTTATGAGATCTATTTTCTAATTTTTTTATAAGGTCCTCCGGTCCTATCAGCCATGTTTAGTAAAATGTTCTTAACACACTAATATTTTAAACAAAAAAAGTTCCCCACTTCTACAACTGGAACTGACCGAGTTATGGAGCTTTGAATTTTAAACCAATCAGTGGCGTGTCGAGGAAGAGCTGCTCATTGATTGGATGATCTTCCTGAAGGTGGCCATTAAAATGGTCTAAATCAGCGATATTCAAAGCCGTCTGTCAGTTTTAGTCACAGAAGAAAGGAACTTTTTTTAAAAAAAAATTTTAGTGTGTGAAGAATATTTTACCAAATATGGCTGACAAGACAGGGGATTGTATAAAAAATTAGAATTCGTAATTTATTTAGAAATATATTTATCGACTCAAAAAACAATTTTTCTCAACATTTAAAGCATTTTTCCAATTGGAACTATATGTCTATCTCTAACAGTTTAGAAATTAGCTATTGGGCCACGATAAGAGTGGACACCTTCTATATATATACACATAAAAGAAACAATCATATTAGAAGCAAAAGCTACATTAACAAAAAATAATCACAAACAACAAAATGTAAAAAAACAATGCAATAAATCGATCGAAAAAAATACCGAGAGTTTAAATAGGAATAATAATTATCTCTACTAATAATAAAGGAGAATGTGTGTGTTGGTCCTCTACAGATCAGACCGCTGGACTTAGAGCTACGAGATTTGGCACAAACTTACTTTGAAGGGTGGGAATGTGCACCTTTTTAAAAATTTTAATTAATTAAAAATTAGGCGAAATTTCAGCATTTTCCATTAATAACGTCTGAAAATATTACAGTACAAAAATCATTTTTACACCATTTGAAAGTGCAAAAAATTACATTTCCAATGATACCAATATTTCTGTATATGTTATAAAATGTATAATGCTTTTTCGAATTTTAATAAATTTTTAAAAATTTTTGGCATAATTTACAACAATACTTTGCATTGTACCATTCAACTGTTTTCATTGTTTAAACAAATATTTAATTTCATATTTCTCTTTCATTGTTGTAATCTGAGATAGGATCCTAATACATTTTGCTTTCATATTTTATTTCATCAAAATTTTTGTGAAATCTGTAAACCAAGCTCTCCAAGATATTGCTTTGGTTACATTAATAAATATATCCATTAAGCTGAATGGTTGTGATTTCTATGTTTTCATTCTTTTCTTAGCATATTTTAATCCAGCTAACATGCCACTGGCCATAAAATGTGCCGCATCATTTTAATGTTGAAATCAAATGCATATTTTACAAGAGGGAATAAGAAAGTGAAGATAGAGCCGACAACATGAAATTAGAGGTTAGATGACATAGTCAGTTATTTGACTCCATTAGGAACATTTATGTAGACAATGAACAGAAGAGGTCCAAGGTCACTAATAGAACATGGATTAAATATCTACCACAATGTAAAGTTTAAAATTAAGTTAAGAGAACCATGAATATAAAATGATGCAAGATTCAATTGAAATCATATTTCTGGTGAACAAGCTGGTTGCCGAAGGTGGCTAATATAAGAATAAACAGGGAGGGGGGGGGGCAATAAAAATAATATAAAACACAAAAGTACATCTCTCTATATAAATTTGATAAATATATGTATTGCTTTAAAAGTTGCCTATAATTTTAATAACTACACTTGTAATAATATTGTAGTAGATAAAATGGAAAAGCATTGAGAACTTTTAGTAGTTCTTATTTTTCATTCTATGTAAACTATATATTTTTGCTCCCAAATATAATGAAAGCATTATTTTTTTTTTGTTAGCATGAAAAATGTTTTAAATGAAATTTCCTTAAATGTAAAATTTATGCTAATTAAAACTTTGTTTTGCAGGGAATGCTTTTCATTGTGACATCTGTGAAGTAAAGTACATTGTTGGTTTTCTTACCAATGATACTTTGTTCAAAAAAGAAGATGCTGATGCCGTACGATGTGCTGCTCCAGCTGAAATGAAAGATACTCCACTGACTGAAGTTCCATCTGATGTTTTGGATGAGATGTGTGAAGATGAAGATGAGTCTACATATGAGACCGAAGATGATTCTACATACGAGACCCCAATTACCATCATCTCAACAACAGAAAAAACAACCACAGCTACTGATTTTACTCTAGCTTCCTCAACTTCAACTGTGGTTGCAGTTTCCAACAGTAGTTTTTATCATACAGATGATCCATTAAGCACAGACATATCTACTCAATCAGAAGAGAACAATACTAATTCAGTTATTTCCACAATTCCTCCTCAAAACACCTCTGAATCAACTGATACTACATATGAAACAACCGCATCATTCATTACCAATAGTACTACCAAACCAATTATACCTGGAGCAACTGATCCTACCACTGAAGTAACTACATTAATTTCAGAAAGCACCACTGGGGTCAAAGAGGCGATAGTTTCTCTGAGCTCCACTGAATTAAGTTCAGTGTCCTTCTCTGAAAGTGAAGCAACAGAAAAAACCGAAACCAATGCCACCACTGAAGTTGTCACATTATCTATGCCAGAAACAACCACAGCAAAGGAAACAATTACTGAAAGAACTTCTGTATCAACAGATGCTACCTCTGAAAGTGAAATAACTGAAACCAATGCTACCACTGAAGTAATTAATATATCCATTTCTGAACACACCACAGCAGGAAATGTAGGAACATCTGCCGAAAATACTTCTGAATTACCTACAACATCAACCACTGAAAAAGAAACAATAATTCGAAATACAACTGAAATTACGACATCAACCAGCAAACTAACTTCAACTTTGCTGCCTGGTATCGACGAAACAATTACATCCACGACTATTACACAAAGCTCTACTACATCAACCAATATTACTACTGAATCGCCTACAGTTTCGACTAGCAAAACTGACTTAAATACAGAAGAAACAAGTCAATTTAATACCATAGGAAGTACTCAGGCTGATTTTGCATCAACTGATACGCTATTTTACAGTGAAAGTACTAAAGCATTTGCCACAACTGCACTTCCTAAGAAAAAAATATCAGATTCTCAAATGATTCGTATTATAGATTATTCTGTATCTGATGATAAAATTTGTATTAGATGGGATATGAAATGGGAAATTTTGCGTGAACAGTGGATTATAAATGACTTGAAATGTGGTGTAGAAATTCAACATTCGAGAGGAAAACAGGTGGGACATTTTAAAAACTGTCCAACAAGTGAACATGAAATACAAGAATGTGCAGTTATTGAAAACAAATATTTGAACAACATGTATAAATTCTGTCTAAATGTATATATCAGCATTTTTAAAAAACTGAGGTCTTGTTCAAAATATGAAAAAATTCTAAATACAACAGAAAAACCATTCAAACATTCATCTACAACAGACCTATCAACACTAAAATCTCTACCTCCAACACAAGGAACATTTGTCCCTTTCAAAGTTGTAAAATTTGATGCAAGTTTTAATTACTCAAAATCCTTTGTTGATGTTAAATGGGTTGTTAATAGAAATGAAAGAAATTCTATTTGTAGTCTAAATTTAATTTTACTGTCACACAATTTTAATTACACAGAAGGAGTGTTCAGTTGTAAAAATAATTCTTATAAAATACAGAACATAAAACATGAAGCATTTCAAGTATGTTTAAGAAACTTTTATCAAGGATATTATGCACCTCTGCTATGTGAATCTTCAGTGCCTCTTTCTTATGAATTTAAAGCATCAAGAATGAAGGATGATGGATACAAAAATTCTGCTGTAATTGCAGTAATTTGCTTATTAATTCTTATCGTGTTAATAATAATAGTGATATTATTGAAAAAAATATTGAAAAAGCGAACTGAATCCGATTTGTATAATGTGTCAGCTGAAGAAAGAAATGTACTACGAAGACAAGCATCGGCACCATTTCAGCAAGAGCCCTGCGTGCGTTACTCATATACTTTAAAGGAACAAATAGAAATTTAGGATAAAAGGGTGAAATTTTCAACCGCTATGTAGAAATGCTTGTTTATTTTTCTCAAATCAAACTTTTTCAGTTTGAACTAAATGTGTTTATTTTTAAAATATATATATCATAAACTGAAATATAAAAACAGTGACGGTTGTCTCATGAATTACTGACTGAAAAATAAATTTTAAAAAATTAAGCCCAAGAACTCGAAGGATCTTTCATTTGCTCTGTTAACACATTTATATTTTACTGTGACTTTTGATCTGAGAAATGTCTTGAATATGTACAGAATAATGATTTTCGGGTTTATTTCATATTTTATAATATTTTTTACTTTCAAGTGATGTTTATTATGCATTTTAATAAAATATAACATAAGTGTGATGAATTTTTCTCTTTTATTTTGGAATTCCAGTTTTGTTATGGCAATTATTTATTTCAATCTTTTTTTTTTTTGCATGAATTCAAATACTAAAAATAATTAAATTCTTATTTGGAATATGTTTTATTAAAAAATCCTTTTCAGCAAAATTAGAATGTCTGAAAAGATAAATATGTCATTCGTCATTTTGACAGTGGGAGTCCTTTTCCATCCAGCAGATGCTGGCCTGTTTCTTGTATAATAGCAGGGCCACTGCCTATCTGGAAGATAATTGAAATTGTTTCAACAGTTAGATGCACAGATTACATTTCAGTAAATAAATAAATATCTAAACAATATTTTTAATACAGTTAATACAAAACATGTATAATTCATGTAGAATCTTATTTACATCGCATAGCATATATAGAAAATTTAATCACTAACATCTGTTAATGATAATGATGTTTGAAATTATTATTGGTGTTTAGATTCTTCTGATTGTAAAGGTTCCAGACATTAAAAGGTGTTAAGAAGTTTTCACTATTGAAAGAAATTAACCATTAGAATGTGAAAATATTTTCCTGCTGTTTGCATAGTGCATTGATGTAAAATTTACATTTAGTTACTGGTCACATATAACCAGCCTGTCCTTGATTTACATAAGTTATTTTCTTTTCAATTTGGCCATAAAAAACTTCTGCGGAAAAAATGAAGTTACCAATCCAAAAGAATCTATTTAGGACATTCACTATCAAAAGAAAAAAGAATAGCAAATATAATGATTGAATATTACATCTCCTATTTATTTTTCTGCAGCACTGTCTGTAACAGAAATCCAAAACATTAATCAAATTTTAGTACTGCTTAAAAGCAATAACAAATAGTTATGATCAGTCCTTTTTATTCTTTATAAGGCCTATGAGAAAGAACTTAAAGCAAGGTCTATAAAGAATTGATTTAATTGATCAGGTTTGGCCATATCAAACATATGGTGACAGTAGAAACTGATAATAAAAATTCCATAACAAATTTTAATACATTTATTCAAATTTAAAAATTAAAATTTCATCATCAGCAAAGAATAAAAAGAGTGAAACAACAAAGAATAATTTACAACAAGGGAGTAAGGTCTGCGAAGGAAGATGAACAGACGTGAAAATATAATTTTAATTATCGGAATGAATAAGAAATATTTTTCAAAAAGTCAAAAACAATGAGGAAATCAACTGAAATTTTCAGTTTCAATTCTCTCACGTAAATATCTAAGTTTTTCAGTAATTAAATTGAATCTGAAATTGTTAGAATATAATTGGAATACAATTATCTGTTGCTGCATTTTACAATATCAATTTTGAAATTTATGTGTGAAAAATAAGAACAAATTTGGAACAAAAAATTATATTTTACAGCACACAAGTTGAAATCAAAGATATACACAGGGTGTCCATTCTAACCATGGCCCAATAGCTGATTTCTAAATCCTTAGTGCATATAATGGAATTTGGAATGCTCTAAATGATGTAAAGAATTATATTTTATGTTGTTTGAGTCAATACATGTACTTCTGAAAAAGTGATTAAGTATAAATTATTTTATAGTCCCCTGGTCCTTATAGTCATCTATACTTATAAAAGGCAATGTTTGTGTGTGTGTGTGCATGTCTGCGTGCGATGTCCAGACGAATCTATCGCACTTACAGCCTTGAAATTTGGCACACAGGTAGTCTTAATGGTGACTCAATGCACCTCGAAGCCAAAATTTTAAAATTTAATCTAGAAAATTTTTTATTTAATGTTTTGGGTCATTTTTCGCACAAATTTCTCAATAGCATGGTTTCGGATAACTGTACGACAAAAATAGATACACCATTGGAAAGAGCACATGATTTCCGTTCTAATGAAGTTAGTTTTGAATTTCTAACGTAATTTACTGAATTTTGAAAATTTTTTGAAAAATAGTCACTTTTATGGTCATTTTTGCTTCGGATTTCTTGAAATTCTCGCATCCGCCTTTCTAATAACGCTATCATTTTCAATATTTTTCAACTTATAACTGGAACGTTTCTGTCGGAAATAAAACAAGAACCGTTAAAATACCTTTTCCCGTTTTTCCTTAAATTAATTTTTCCCTGAGAAGTATAAACACTGTTTTTGCTAGCGATCGCTCCCAACGACACCTCCTTCAGAGTTTCTCCGACTGCATTGTTGCAATTTCATTCGCTGGTTACGTGACCTTCCTTTTTCGCGGCAGGTGATGTCATTACTTTCGCGTTCTACAAGGAGATGATTTATTTACTCGATGACTTCGATTATTATTTTTAAGTGTGTCCCAACTTATTTCTTTGCCTTTCATACTCTGCTTGCGGTGTAATAAATATCACATTGTAATTATTTAACATTTTTTTGGATTAACGGTACTCGGTCGAGAGGAAAAAGAAGCGGACAAACTCAATAATATATATATTTCTGTTTTGATTTCGTTTTAAAAACTTTCATTTATGTAATTGTATGTGGGCTTTTTTTTATTTTGTTGAAGTCCTGATTCCACGGGCAACGCCGTGCGCGTACTGCTAGTATTTAATAAAATATTCTTGAGCCTCTAACATTTTAAACAAAAAAAAAGCCCATTCTTCCGCGACTATAACTGATTGAGTCATGAAGCTCCGAGTATCACTATTTTAGACAATTTTAAACCCTTTCAATGGATGCCATGAGGAAGATTGACCAACATACCAAGTTTCTTCAAGGAGATTATTGATTGATAATGATATTCAAAGCTTCATAACTTGGTCAGTTTTGGTCATAGATGAGTAGAACTTTTTTGTTTAACCATTAAAATATTAATATTTCAAAAATATTGTGCTAAATGTGACTGATATGACTGGTGAACTGTAGAAGGATTTAGACTTGATAATTTTTTCAGAAGTACATTTATTGACTCAAACAATATAAAATATAATTCTTTACATCATTTAGAGCATTTTTCTGACTGGAAGTATATGCCTATCTCTAGCAATTTAGAAATTAGCCATTGGGCCACAATTAAAGTGGGAATCCTGTAAATTCAAGATAATATTGCACTAACTTCATGCAAAAACATGCAATTAAAAAATTGATGGAAATTGTTTTAATTTTACTACAACAGTACCATTACAATTACTTTGTTAAAATTACAGAAAAGCCAGAGTGCTTCATCTCGTATCTTATTAAGGCTTTGAGCACTCATATTGGAACTTAAGTTTTACTGAACAATACTAGTCAAGACAATTTTATTGATCCATCATTCTATTTCCAATGTATATTTGTTTCCAAGCAAATTTTTAGTAAAGCTTTTAATTTACAAGATTCTAAACTTGGCTTATTTACTTCCAGCAATATATTACAGACATAATTATTTCATACTGTTAGCTGTATATATCTGTTTGATGAAAGTATCGAGTTATTTTAATGTTTCTTCATTGGTTTTGATGTAACTGATTAAATCATTCACTTTTGAACAAACGGAGATAACACCAATAATATTCAAAGGAATAATTTATAAGGTTGAATTCAATTTTTTAACTTAAAGTTTGAAACTGCAGGGTGCAATGCAAATAGAGAATAAAAACTATTGAAAACTATACGAGTGACAGAAAAAAGTTATAAATGCTCTTACCTGAGTGTTAATTACATACTGTATAGCGCCTGGTTCTGGAGTCATGTGGAGGCTATCCAATAATACCTAAGAAAAATATCAAATCAATTGCAATGTCTGTAAAACGGGTGCTTTAAAAAAAAAAGTTTTATAAATGAAATAATTTATTACTAACAAGCTCTTAATAGTTTATTATTAATATTAATTATAAGAGAAAAAAAAATTAAGTTTGAATAGACGGACCAAACACGAACACACAAAAAGCAATATAACAATTATTGGTACTCTAAGAGACAGATATGATCAAACAGTACACTGGTAGCCAAAACTGTGGAAACCTTTTGGGATAATCACATTTTTGAGATTTGATATCTCATAATACAGCCTGTTTTCAAGTAACAACCTAAAATTATCAGCAGAAAGATAGTTTAATCAAGCATATATTGCAATAAAGATAATTTAGTTATCTATAATCTGTTAAAAGTTATAGGTAAATGACCACTCCACAACCTACGCTGGCCAACACACCACATGGGTTTAGAGCCTTGTATGGTCAGTGGTGGTCAGATAAATGACCAGAAAATAAAGCAGCACAAATGGCTTAGGCTGATGTGAAATAGCTTTCTTTCATTTGAATGTAATAACTGAGTATAAGTGTTAAGAGAGCCAATATTGAGTCTTTTTTTTAGAGAATTCATCCATTAACGGAGCCGAGAAGAATATATTTTGCAGTGTTCTTATGTGATTACTGTCAATTATGTTTGCTTTCTTCCAATTCATTAAATTGATTTATGAAACATAAAAACATTTTAAAAAATTACATAAAAAATTGACAGGTCATTCAGGAAGAAAAGTAAAATCAATAACTAGTTATTAAGAGATTTAAGGTGGAAAATAAAATCTGGTGGAAACTTCAAAAAAGAAAACATTTCTAAATTCCTGAAATGGCTTGAAGATATTAAATCATTTAAAAAAAAGCCCGACAAAAAGGAAGGAAAAAGTTCACAGAAGCAAGCAGTGATAAAATAATTAAGAGACAGAGACAGGGTGACACAAGATAATTATGTGGGATGTACATAATCAGAAAACTGGATCATCCCCGCCCTACCTAAGCATCCAGGGTCTTGAATGACAGCCACTGCAATATCTTGAGTACTAAGGCTGGAGTCCTAAGAGCCTATCACCAGGCCACAGCCCGACCCCTCCTGAAGGAGGTACATACTATCACTGGAGGAGGGAGCCAGAGCCCCTCTATTATTGTACCATCGGGTTGGCGAGAGCCAGCTTACTTATAAGGCAGCCTCTCATCCATGAACTCGAGGTGCCCCCCGATGGGATGTACATAAGATAAATGGTGTCATGAAATGTATAGTTTAGTACAAGGGCTGTTGGGCGTAGATTGCAAAAATTTAGTTTATCTTCAAGAATTTGGCAAAATATACATTTTTATATCGGAAACAAAGATTGGAGAGATTACAATAAGCTACAACTTGAGTTAACTTTACAGCAAAACAATGGAACATTGATATTTGCAGTGATGCAACCTGTTAAATTCTTCCTGTTTGATAGTGATGACAAGAATACACAAGTAGAAGAGTTGGAGAATACTTGCATTCTAGGTATGATGAAAGCCTTTATCATCTTTCATTAAGTTCAGTTAATATCTAACGGTTTGGGCATATTTTTATGATTAATAGGAATACAATTGACAAAAAGTTCACAAATACTCTACTTGAACCTAAATCTTCCACACAACATGTTTTCCAAGATAACGAAGCATTTATATTTCAGCAGAATAAAAATATATGGGATGTTGTAAATATGTACAAAAACTGGTATCAAGATAATCATATTTAACTGATGTATCACCAGAGAACAGCTCAGATTTCAACCAAAAGTAAAATGTGTGTAACAAAATTTCTTAATCAGAAATATTCCAGAAAAAAAAACAATTAAAAGAAAAGATATTTCAATCTTGACAATATACAAATTTCAAAATAAGAAATGAACAATTATTAATTAGAATTACAATTAAAACATGATCCAAAAATTCTCCAACCTTAACAGAATTATCATAAAAAAATTAAAATAAAAAATACTATTAAAAACGGAGTCATTAAGTAATGCAAAAGCCCTAAGAAATATGTAGAATTTAGATGAAATAATGCTTCCCTATATACAAACACAATGATATATTAAATATAAAATATTGAAATTAAAATAACAACTATAATGGCTTGGAGGATATCGCATTACCCTTGGGTTACTATAACGGCCCTCCACGAAGCTTAATTGTTGGATGAAAAAAAGAGCATATATCCCAAATTATTTCAAGATGAGAAATAAATGGGAAAATTACGAACCTAGACAAAACTTAATCTTAACCTGAAGAGCACAATGCATAACTATAAATTGGTTTAATGATAAGAATCTTAGCTTAACAATCAAACTATTTACCAAAGTCATATAATTAACTTAAAATAGAAAATTTATATCTTGCATAGTTTTTAAAATTGCAAACCCATTATTCTTTGATAATACTTGTTAACCACACCATACCATTTTCAAATCTGACAAAGAATCTACACAACTCAAATCATTCTTGCAGTAAAATGGGAAATTAACATTTTTAATTTAAGAGGCAAAAGCTAAAAGTAAATTCAGTAAAAAAAATTTTAATATATATATATATATATGTAATGATTTAACGTTTCAAACTTCTTTAAATTAATTCTTTTTAATGTCACTTCATTTTTAATTACTTCTACTTCAATCTTGGAGAACCACACTTCTACTTTAACTTCCAGAATCATTAGATTCTCCAGGGAATTCCCTTTTTGCAACCACTTAAGCTTGCCATGATGTTGCAATGCTCTTTTTTGTATAATGTGATCTTTCTGTTAACATGCGCTGATTTTGTGCACACTATCCTAACAATGGCTGTGGAGTGGGTCAATTTAAATATCATCTAAGATATAAAAGTAACCCAATCGCCTTTTAAAATGAAATGATGATCCTGGAAAAAAGAAAAGTAAACAAAAAAAATTTTAAAGTTTACTTTAACTGAGCAATTTATTAAACATGCCTCTACCTGTTTGATGAAACTGGTGACATTTCATATAAGAGTGTGTGTGATACATCTTTCTCCCACAACACTGCTCAATGTTAAATAACACTTAACTGAAGCTCCCCCTCTTCATTGTAACCATCTCAATTCAACTGCCTCGTTGGTTAACTTCGCAATCGGTTCAAAATGCTGAACCCATGATTTGTTATCTATTGCAATCCAGTAGACAAGAAAATTTATGTTTTAAATTTATAAAATCTAGTGTAATTAGCTTGGGCCGTCTTTCCTGCACAAATCAATGTTTGGGTCTCCCTGTGCATCTGTGTACAATTTTTTAATAATAACCAAGGCCATGGGATGGACATAATTTGAATTCATACCCTACAATTTAAATATTGGACCATTAAAGTTTAAAGATGGAGCCTATTGCATTTCTATAATAATGTCATGTTATTTTAAAGCTAATAGGGACTCCTGCTCTTTTACAATGAATCATCACCAGCAATATTATATATATATATAACAACAAAAATGTTTTTGGAAAATGCAAATAATAAATTATTATACAAGTACAAGAAAAATTATATTAAAAAGAGAAAGCTATTTCTGCACTCTTACAAAAGCTGTGTCAACAAAAAAGCAAAATATTAAAACATAACAAGAAACAAAAGACAAATTTTTCATTGTCGTTAAGCAGAAAAAAGCATTAATTAATCTCATAGGAGGGCTTATCCCCCTGATGAGCAGCTTGCCATGATATTTTCAATCATTGTGTTTTTGTCTTTTTTTTTATATATTGCCTTTTGTTTCTTGTATGTTTTGATATATATATATAGATATAGTAATATCAATCATAATACATTAAAACCTGTACGAAACGGAATTTAGATTCCGTTTTATACAGGGTTTCGTTTCATACAGGGCTCATTAGTATGAGAATTTTGAATATATCTATTCATTATTTAAATTAAATCAATTGTAATGAGGAAGATAATCTAAGAATATACCATACCATATACCATACCAAGATACCATAAAAATAAAAACAATTGTAACATAGGTCCAGATATTGACAAATTTCGAGATCTTGCATCTACAAGTCACTCCCAAACAATCTCATTAATCTGTTCATTGCCTGTCTTCCGCATTTTTCTTTTAGTTGGGCCATTTCCATGTAAACACAGTTCAGTTATTTCATTCGTCTTAAGCATTTCATAAAATTGAGATTTTCCAATTTTAAATTTTTCAATAATTTTGCTTCATGCTCAAATTATCTTTCTTTTCAATTATTTTCATTTTAGCATCAATATCCAAAATATTCTTTTTATGTATTGCTATGACTAAAAAAAATCATGCGATCCTGATCAGAGCTTAAAAGTAAATGACTAAAAGCTAAACCTCAACGATGAGTCAGTGCATTCAAAATGTGTGATATAACATCATTATTTGAAAAAAACTAGTTTGCTCCATGGAATGCTTTTTTTTTCTGCCAAATGAAAGACATTTTTTGGAAAACTCTTGTTTTTTTATCCGTTCAAACAGGTTGTGTAATAATTAAGTATTGTGAATTATGCATTCTCTCTATATAGATAAATATAAACCAAATTCTGCTCCATTTTTATGAAAACCACTGTGCTGGGCTTATTCAAAATCCCATAAATATATGTTTGGCATCATTCTGATCAGAATTTTAAAATTTCATTCCATTTTAAAACAATAAACTGAAAATTGCAAATTATAAAAAGATTTCCATTTCTCATTTATATATGGCAGAAAGTTACATATATGAATGGATCTGAAAAGCTGCACTAATAAATTTCATTTTATTACAGAGATTTTTAGTTTAACAGATGACTGAAGAGATGGCAATGCCACCATGTTTAACTGCCACTTTGTGATAGTTTCCTGGAGAGATTGGGCTGCCATAGGTAGAATATACATATTTTAAAAATTACACATAATTAATACAGTTAAATTTACAGTTAAATCAATAACTACCTGAGAAATAGACACATCCGGTGTATCAAGTCCTTTAATTAATTCTGCACCATTATTTGACGGTGGGAATACAGTTTTTATAATACTGATGACTTCTGGTACATCTTTCTCTAATAAATATAAACATGCATTGGGACCTGCATCAAAGGTGTAAGCTACCTGAAAATATTAATGAAAATAATGTAAAAAAATTTAAAGGAACTCAATTTACTCAGTTCAATTCATCAAAAGAAAATACATGTCACGAAATATTATTTTAACTGGCAACAAATCTCATCATTGGTGGATGTGTTTTATAAAAATAAAACAAGAATTTTAGTTAGAATCCTGAACATTGTATTTTTATAATTAATGAATTTCAAAAAATACTTAATGTGGAGAAATAGTAATAACAAATATAAATAAAAGCAGAATATATGCAATTTTATAAAAATCCTTCCTTCCATTAAAATTTTATAAAGCCTCTATTGTTTTTTAGGAATAAAAATGTTCAAAAAGAAAAAAAGCAAAATTATATAGAAATTGGACTATCTGTTGAGAGATATTTAAAATAACTACATGTGAATGCTGTCCAAATCTGAATGAAAGTTATCAAGTTATTGTCAAGTGTAACAGTTCTACCATATTAACAACTACCCACCTTCGGAGACCAGCTAGTTCGCCGGAAATATAATTTCAGTTGAATCTCTTATGCATAATTTTATTTTCATGGTTCCCTTAATAAAGCAATTTTAATTTTTATTTAGTAATTTAAATTTTAAATTGTAATACACATTTAACCCATATTCTTTCAGTAGCCTTGCACCTATTCTGTTCTTTGTCAGCATGAACATCCCTAATTGAGTCAAGTAACTGTCTGTGTCATGTAACATTAAATTAAATAATTCCACTCTCTTATTCCTCCTGGAAAATACACATCTCATTTCAACATTAAAATGGCACTGCACATTTTACTTCAAGCAGCACATTAGTCGGATTAAAATATGCTGATAAAAAGAGTTAAAACATAGCATTAAACATTAAGATATTACCTTAGCCTTCAACGTTGGAAGAAAAAAAAGCAATTAAATATTTGCTTAAACAATAAAAACGGTTTGAAATGAAATGAAAAGTATAGTTGTAAATTATGTCTAAAAATATTTTTAAAAATTTATTAAAATTAGAGAAAAATTGCACGGCAACATAATTGATATAATTGAAAAGGTAATGTTTTGCAATTTGAGGTGGCATAAAAATGATGTTTGTGCTGTAATATTCTTGGAAGTTATTAAAGAAAAA
This sequence comes from Araneus ventricosus, assembly GCA_013235015.1. Taxonomy (NCBI): domain Eukaryota; kingdom Metazoa; phylum Arthropoda; class Arachnida; order Araneae; family Araneidae; genus Araneus; species Araneus ventricosus. Next base: position 65,120 of record BGPR01005353.1, read on the forward strand.
GGAAAAATTTTGCTTAATTTTTAATTAATTAAAATTTCGAAAAAAGGAATCCAAGGTGCACACTCCCATCCTCCAAAGTATATTCGAGCCAAATTTCGTAGCTCTAGGTCCAGCAGTCTGCCCTGTAGAGTGCCAACATACACATTCTCCTTTATTATTAGTAGAGATATGAATTCTTCTGCTTTTACACAAGATTGAAAAAGCTATGTCCTTTGGGAGTAGCTCCCCCAAACGACATAATTAACAGAAACCTCAACAGGAAAAGTTTTAACTCGTAACAGGTAAAAAATATTCTTACCTTATTTTGTTAACACACATATTTATAACACATATATACATCTGACATTGACAATATTGTTTAAGTCAATGTTGCTATCTGCATTTAATGCTTCGCAGGACACAGAGACATATTCAATTCTTTCTGTTCAGTCAATATTGGATTCTATTTCATTCAAAATTCTATTTTCCACTAAATCACAAAAATTGGGCCGAAGTTTAATTTCAGCCAAAACAGACAGCATCTTCAATGAAATTCTGTGCTTTTGTGATTTTTTTCAGAATATGGAAATGAGAAAAGCAAATATAATGGTTTTCACAGATGGTTACATAAAAACAAGTCACAACAATTGATACATAAAAATATGATTAATTATTGTGACATGGGCATTCAAACTTTACAACACTTAAAAATATTTTTATACATAATGTTGAAATTAGTTTACCTTATTTTCCCCATAAAACTCATTATAAACATGAACCAAATGGATGATTTTAAATGATGTCGAATTCATGTATTGGATGGGGGGAAATGTATCAAGACATATAGCATGGAACTGGTTACTTTCCTGAAATGTAAAGTGCTTAGAATTAATACCCAACGTTATGAAAGCAAACTTCTTAAATATAATAAATAATATCTTAGCTTTGATGTATATTTCTTCTATATTGACAGAAATTTAAACTTTGAAAAAAAAATTCTAGATTCCTTCATACTCTAAAAATTAAATTTTAATTCTCAGGTTGCTATAATATATGTATGATAAATAAGATTAACAATCTGATAACAAATTTCTAAAAATTAAGGAAATTGGTTTGAATGTATTTAATATCTTATTTTAGTTTACTAAAAATGTATATAATTTCTATTATACCTTCATAGTGATTTCAGCAAATGTTTGGAAATCTTTCTGCAGTATAGCCTTTTTTATTGCTTCCACTCTCTCTGGCACAATATTAGACACCCTGTACGGAAGTAAGCTACTTGTCAAAACACTTTGTTGCATGCCCTTTGTACTGCCAATTTCTTTTTTACCCGCATTAACCTATAAACATATACATATAAAAGATATAACTTTTTTTATTAAAATAGATATTGTATATAGCAACGGATTCGGAAACTCTCCACACTTTTGCGCATGCACCGGGTGGAGTCATTTTTGTTAGCTTTCTCATCGTCAAATGACGTTGAAGCTTTAGCAGAGTAACCATTAATCGCATCAGTGGAATCTTTAAAGACATTTTTGGTGTTGGTGTGGAAGACTTCTCAGAAGGCAACAAACATTACTGATGACAAACATTTATTGATGAACTATTTACAGATGAGAAACATTGTGGACTGTGAAAGTCACACTGCAAAAATACACAAACACACCGGTTCTTACTACCTACTACAGATTCACAGAGAAAGAGTACGCACTTATATTCACCCTTTCTGGGCGATTTACATATTCCCGATGCCATCCCACACACTGGAAATTACCAAAAGAAAATCTGATTAGTCGCTCGTCAGATGACGTCATATTACTATCAACAGTTTGTTTACATTTTTCCACTGTGAGAGATGGCGTCAGCTTGTTTATCCCAAAGTTGATAAGAATTTATTATTCTAATGCCAACAATTTTCATCAAAATGGGGGAAAGTGAAGAATGGAAGGGTGATGTTTACATTTTACTGAGTGTGATCTAACAAAGAACTATGGTAATGCGCTTATATGACTCATTGCCTGACACCCCTTTCCGGTGTAAAATCGTCCAAAAGTGGTAGTCTCGGAATCCGTTGCTGAACAGTACAGTAAAACTTCGATTAACCATCACCATCCAGACCAGGGCTGTGATGTATAACTGAATACATGCATAACAGAAATCTCTTACTACATATGAACAGTAACATAATTTCACTGCTGGCTTAGGATGAAAAAGAAAATAAAATCTTTTAAAAGTTAATATTACATACATATTGTATTTAAAATAATAAAACAATCAATATAAACATCAAAGAAAAAATAGTAATGCACAGAAATGTACATGAGATGCAATTTAGACGATGAAAGATAACAGAAGGTGATTGTTAAAAATAATGGTTAATCTAAGCTTTACTGTACTGTCATTTCATATAAGAAAAAGTAAATTTTTCCAGGAAAGTTAACAGTTTTAAAGGAAACATATATTCTTATACAATTAAAACAAAATTAGAAAAAAATTAAACATTAATTTTTAAATAATTAAAATATCAAGTATATTAATGCAGTAACGCATGTACACTAATTATCAACAGTTCATAATGACACAGACGAGTTAAAAAAATACAAATCAAGTGAGTTTTATATACGGGATTATTGGATTATTTGAAAGAGCATTCCATGTTAGTATGAGTTTAAAGACACTATGCTAAATTGTACAATAAGATAAGCTGTTTCAACTACGACTAAAAAAGGATTCTGAAACCGGTTAATAATCAATCTAAACTATAATAGATTATATGTAGGAAAATGAAAACAATGTGTTTCAATATAAAAGAATAAATAATAATTCAAGAAACACCTCCTTAATTCTGTCATTTAAGAATGATTGTTAGATGGTTGGACAAAAGATATATTGTTCTGTAGAATATCTGGATTATTTGCAGAAAAAAAAAATTGAAAAAGCAGAAAGTCAATTAAACATAATGAAGATAAATTTACTTACAAACAAAGATGAAGCATGCCATGTAAATATACACAAATGGCTTCATAAATATTAATGTAATTAATGCAAATAAATACATACCACAAAGTAATTACAATATACAAAATATTTCAACCGACTGCTCATATTTACATGACCATTTTCAACACACAGTAACAATTCAGCAAATAAGTGAGCATAGACTTTCTGGCAGTCATCTTTTAATCTTACTATCAAATGAAAAAAAAAAAAAAAAAATGCATTTATGAATGCCTCCAATGAAAAATCAAGAAACTTTGTTAAGGTTCAAAGTGCTGCATAATACTGAAAGTCTAAAAGCTTTCTTTTATTGCCACATTTGACAAGAAAATTTAGATTTTGCCAAACTGATACTTAAAGGCACAGTAAACTTTCCTTATTTAATACATCAATATATTATTCTGGTTTGATCTGCATCTAGTCAGTTTATAGAATAAGTAATAGTTAATAATTAAAAGTGAATAGTAACACACAAGAAACAAAGAGGATTTAAGATAAACTTAAAACCTTTACAATTCTTTACCAAATTGTATTACAATACCATCATTTACAGAAAATTTATGGGAAAACTTTGAACTGAGTTCATTGCAACATTTAAATCCAGGTTTGAAAACCAAAATTTTGATTTTTTTTTTCACTAATAAAAAAAACTAGATACAAACATTGCAAAAAAATCTTCTTAAGATCATTCCTGAAAGCTTTCTCGCCACTTGAATCAGCATATTTAAAAAAAAAAAATGTTTTAGCCACTTTCAGTCATTACTGCAAAGGCAATAATAGCATATTATATGGAGACTTCTGACTCGAAGCTGTGTGCAGATTTATAAATAACATAGCTTGACATATAAAACACACTATTAAGAAAATTAATAAACCAAAGGTACCCAGCACCCAAGAGAAGAAATTGGCCAATAAATTAATCCTTGTAAAAATGAGGCAAGAAATATTAATTAGTTGAAGTTAGATTAACAACAGGCATGGTTTCATCACAAATTAAAAGGTAAGGTTGAATGTTATAATACAATGACATACAACTAAAATTAAAGCTCTCATTTCAGGCCAGTGTTCTCTAGGTGCTATTAGTCGAGCAACAGAATCACTTCCATCAGCTTGTGTTCCAGCAACCCACTGCACAAATCCCCCATACATGCTTCGAGACGCACTGCCAGATCCTTGTCTTTACATGGAACAAATAATTTAATAAAAAGGTTTGGTCTCTCAAAAGATAACATGAAGTGATAAATCAACTATGTGAATTTTTGCCTCTTGGAGAACAACACAAAAATATTTTGCTAAAATGGAAGCAAAGTATTCTTATTACTAGGATTTTAAGGAACTGAACATCAATTTCACAGCTGTAATGTAAGAAAATATTTAAAAGTATGAAATATTGGAAGAAATATTATTTGAAAATTACTATAAATTGTCATTCAAAATATAATAAGTTCAATAATCAGTGAATTTTCATTAAAAATTCAACTGTTATAAATATAGAAGATTCTCATAAAAATTGTAAATAAAATTAAAACTTCAAACTAAAAAGTGAAGAGAAAACAAAATTTACAGTCAAATAATATAGCACTAATAAAGCAAAACTGCATTATTTTTCAGCGGATTTTCAGAAAAAATTATGAAAAGGTGAATAATTTAGCATGCAAACCTTGCAATTTGGGATAAATCGCCCTCAACATCATACAGAGCAGAAAGAGCTTTAACTGTGGAAAGAAATAAAAAATAGTAAGTAAAAATTTTAAAAAATGCTGTCTATAAAACACAGATGGTAATTCTGTTTTAATTTATTTACAAGATAATATCTTTATCTCGGCAGCTTTTATCTTAAGATAGATGGATAACTTTACATGGAACTAAACAGAAATAGAACAGTACATATGTTTAAAATGTTGTCAACCAAACTTATTTAAAGAGATCTAATAATCATGAGCCTGCATGCGGCTCGCAATGTGTTATTGAGACACAAATAAGAGAAATCCCCATCAAAACAGAAAGAGATGGAGGCACCGACAGTCGCACAGCGTCTCAGGTGAGTCGTAAGCAAGGCAGCTGGCAGTTAAGTTTTTTCTTACTTTTTAAAATAAAAATTATCACAATAATTTTCATTGTTAGTTTCATTTATATACTTTTTATCACTGAAACGAACA
>BGPR01005353.1:70270-95004 GCA_013235015.1 Araneus ventricosus
ATACTCAAACTAGAGATTTTGTTATTGGTCGAAAAGCTGAAACTGTCATTAGGATTCTCAGCAATATAACATATATGGTTTACATTTTTACAAATTAAATCAACCTTTGTCAGGGATTTTCTTTCAAACTACACTCATCATTGTAACTTACCTAAGCATGCAAAACCAGCAGCAGATGAAGCTAAGCCAGCAGCAGTTGGAAAATTATTCTCTGAGCAGATGTGAAGATGTAAATTCAACACCTTTACATTTCTAGCTCTTTTCTTTACTAGATAAATTAATATCAATTGATGAAGCAATAGAAATAGTATAAAAATAAAATATTTAAGAAAGAAATATTGCAACAAATAAAAGAACACACAGGAAAAATAAGATATCATTAGTTATTGGAAGACTGAAGTATAGTGAATAAACCAATATTTTACTAATATTATTTGTATTATTAACCAAAATTTACTAATATTATTTGTATTCTTAACCAATATTTTACCAATATTATTTGTATTCTTAACCAATATTTACTAATATTATTTGTATTATTAACCAGTATTTACTAATATTATTTGTATTATTAACCAATATTTACTAATATTATTTGTTGAACAATAGAACTTGACAAACTTTTTATAGGCCTTTCACCATCTCGAACAGCTATTTTTGCTTCAAAGCTTTATCTTAAATGAGCATATCTGATGTACTTGCTTAGTCATGGTATTGAGAAGCACTCATTTTGCTCATGTTTCGACTAGCCTACACATTTTTCTCAGTACTGTGAATAGTTAAAGTAATACAGTGGACATTTTTTTCTTTCATTTTTGCCATTTCTGTCTTTATTATGAGTTGAAAGCAAAAGAATATTAATATCCTGCTAGAAGAAAGGCTTGATAAGAACATTCAATGACTTAAGTGTTAAAAAAGATACTTTCAGCAATTATGATTATGAATATAGTGTGTAAAATGGTGCATTATTTTTAAAGACTTGATTCTCTATTTTTTTCATAAAATGTCTGTGACATGCGAGACTTCATCACTTACTATGAAAGAATTTTTTTTAAACACAAAGATTTTTTTAAGGTTTCTGGATAATGTGAAATTCCATACCTAAACTATCCTTCAGTTCATACTTATCCTTGGCACTCAGATAAATGAAATTTCATTTTACTTTTCACTCTAGATATTGCAATTAACTGAAACAGAAGAAATTTAAAATTTTTCTTCTAGCTAGGCATTCTCTTATCTTAAGCTTTCCGGTAACCACCTAGTCAACTTAGTCTATAATACACCCTTATAGTACGAAATTCAGGGTTGGGGAAAAAATTGCTGTTATTCGAATATAAAACAAACCTTTACTTGATTCACAGAGTAAAATTGACTACACTAAAAAACACCCTCCAATTGACCAATTATTTTGATGTGATAACTTGGATTATGAGCAATAAATTGCTAAAGAGGTAAAATCATGCTTTCTGTCAAGTAATCAAAATTGGTAATATAATTTTTTTAGTTTGAAATTTATAAGAAAAAACATGGAAAAAAAAACCCCCATGAAAAATTGAAAAATCGAGCTTGTCTGTTTGAAGGCATAGTAATTTTTAACTTGAAAAATGCATGAAATAATTGCTTTTCAATACGTAAGTATTAAATATCTCAGCTAATTTCTTCAAACTGATGGAAATTATGTCTTTTTTTTAACTTACACATTTTCTTACAAATCATGGCTTAAAATCCAAATTTTAATAATTAGTAGGCACTTTCTAAAAATAAATACACATGTTAGTAAACACAAAAAAATTACAAAAAAAAAGGAATTTTATTATTACATTCTGTAATGCAGTTTTGCAGCCGTGGAGCTTGAATGTCTTGCTCTCTATAATAGAGAAAAAATTATTTTATATTATAATATGAAAGTTTAAGAAATTATTATTGTAATTAAATAGATGCAAAATTTTTGAAAAAGCCTATTTTCAACTTGTAGGTAAATGTTATATTTTGATATCTAGTCATTAATTTGTTTTGAATTTAACCGATTATACTTTTCATGTCTTCTAAAACCATTGCCTAAACACCTAGATAAGAGATATCACAGAAATATTGACAAATTTTACATATTATACTGATTTTCCTGCCATATGATAATTTTTAAGTTTTTGTTAAATATCAATCAAAGATATGTCACAAGAATAGTTCTTATTCTAGTTGTTGAAACTGTTCGGCTTTCACAGATAAACAAATAAAACTGTCACTAGTAAAAATTGCTATGGTTATTAAAGATATTGACAATGATTTTTAGAGAAAGCAGAAAAAAGAATTTCACCAACTGTTCAAAAGGGTATATATATATATAAAATAGTATAGAAAATATATTCTCATTCAAATTTGTCAGATATCTCCTCATCCAGTCATAATATCAATTAATTTCACAGATAAATGAATTGGTTTTGAAATTACTCCTACATCAATTTTGATATATAACTTGAAACTCACTTTCCATTCAACCACATTCGGTCACATTCAAAGTGCTCTGAACATGCCACTGTAGTTTTCGCACACATCTGTAAGAAGTAATTATTGAGTCACAAAAAATATTAAAACACAAATATTTACACATAATTAAAAAGTAATAAATCTATAATGTACAACACTATAAAAAATTATTCTTGAGTTATTATTTTTAGAAAAGGTAGGCGAAAAAACACATTAAATTTTAGGAATTCAACCTCAAATGTAAAAATTAAATTTAAAAAAATCTGCTACATATTGCTAGATATCGTAGTACAATGGCAACACATCTACTGGAATTGGAGATCTGCAAACTCTCCCCAACTGTTTCAAAAACTTACATTTTTTCGAATTAATTGGCTATTTTTCATATTGATAGTTTCATAATCTGATGGAAATACAGATAAAATAATTTGTCAGACACATTGAAATTAATATTTACGTTAATATCCATGTATCAATTAAATGAAAATAAAAGACACCCTCAGATGAGCACAGGTTTTCAAGCAACCAATACAGTATTTAGTCTTCATATCTGGTATTTTTTTTGGATATTATATAGAACACATTACAGCCTAATGTGTAATTTTTTAAATAAATTTACACCTTTGTCATTTTTTTTATCCTAAATAAATTCATTAAAATTTTTTTTGTAATAAAGCAAATTTAATTACAAACAATTTCCTTCTTAATCAAGATGTTTTTTTCATCATGAAATTCTCTATATCTGATGACACAAATGCCATCAATCAGTCATCAATTATCAATATCCAACAGAAAATTTATTAAAATCATGTTTGCTTCAATTAAGTTCTTATAACAATATAAATACATAATCAACTCAATTTTATTGGGACACATTGAGATTAAAAAATTTGGTACAGTTAATGGCTGGCCTAATTAAGTAAATTTCATATGAAATGAAACCATGAATAACTTTCTTTCAATATTTGAAGAAATTATTGAGCAGATATATAAGTTACAAGAAAATAATATAAACTTAAAAAAATAATAACAAATTCTAAAGCAATATAATATGAAGGCTTATTTGTATATTTAATTTAATTCTGCAAAATTGCGTCAATAGTAGTCTGCTATTGTTTCTGTAAATGTGTACTTTTACAGAATCAGCACAATTATTCAATGGGGATACAGAGTTCTTTTCATCGTCATTCACTACAAAATAATGCTAAAAGACAATTATATCCCCCCACCTCCTGGTTACTCAGAGCCACAGGTTGATTATCATCATTTTCTTCGCCAAATTTTTAGCCTTTCAAATTAATGGCTTCAACAATTGCATCCTCAGGTTTCATCTTCAACATAACATGGTAAATTGTCATCCATCATAAAAAAAATTTTCTTCATTCACTATCGAATTTTTGTACAGAAAGGGTTTTAACCAAAAAAGTAATTCTACACTGTGCTGATTTTTAAAAGTAACAAACTGTAGAGTAAAACCTGTTTATAATGATATTGTAGAGGCCTAGAAAAAATATTGTTATAGACAGGTTATTAATATTGTTGTAGACAGTTTGAGCATTTGCACAGCCAATGTGTTATGTACGCGAACATAATACTAAAATACTAATTTTATTGTGCTTTATTCATCTTATAAATACTTGTTAATATGTGAGATTGTATTTTATAAACTTTAAATTATTAAAGATTTTCAAAGACTTCAAAGTGAAAATTTTAGATAACATTTTTACTAACAATAAAAGTATGCATAAAAGAGTAAGCATAATTTTATATTATAATAATGGGAATGTTTTACATTATATCTTCAAATGCTAATGTTTTATGCCACCAAATCGTAGAATCAAGGCTTTAACACATCAAAAACGAACTCCAAGGAACAAAATGCCAGTCCGAAGTGCTATTGTGAATGAATAGGTTCAACTGTGCCCATCTGGAGACAGCAGCAGCAAATATCCATGCACATTCCAATCATTCCCGGGCGGCCCGGCCCCATCTCTCTACTACAACAGGTTCTTGTTTCTAGTTTCCTCCTCCCAATATCCTTGTTATCTCACATTCTGGACCATGGGGGGTTGTTTACCAAGAAAAAAAAAATCAAGATTGTTTTGTGCCATCTTTCTAAAGAAGTAAAATTATCATTATAGACAAAAGTTCAAATCTGGATAATTTGAACTTGTTTAATTCAAAATTCTGGATAATTCGAAAATTTTCCTTGGTCCCTAGAATTCTGTATTAAAATAATGTTAACAAATTGTGGACAATTCGAATTTTTCGTACGATTGCCCTTAAAATATTACAGTAAAAATTGTTCCCGAGACTTTTCTCAGATAAGGTGCATTATTTATTTTAACGGCCTTTCTAAGGAAAAGAAAAACGAGGGTTGGAATATCACTATCCGTTGATTTTTCTGTCCACCCTCTAATGTTACCCTCTCCCCTCCCTACAACATTCACTATTGATTGGTCATCCAAAGTCAGTCTGCATTTTCACATTTCATTCACAAAATCAATTAAAAATATCTGCCTTTCTTTAAAAGTGATGAATAATTAAGCTAGGAAAAAAAATGTTTGATTTAATGAAAAAAAATGTAGCAGTATTCTTAGATAAAGTTTATGTGTTAAATCTTTGATAGTGGAGTTAATCTTTTTTATTTATCTCTTCTGTTTGAGAGAATATGTGTAATTCGAATTTTTGGATATTTCAAACTTTTTCTCTGGTCCCCTTCAACTTCGAATTATCCAAGTTCGACTGCATCACTATATGCAGGTTCAAAACACACTGAGTAAATAGGAACTCTGCTGGGACAAAGAACATTGTTATAGGCAGGTTTATCGTTACACATAGGTTTCAATGCATTTTGTTAGTGCATCAATACATTTTACATAAAGGACTTACTGTAAAAAATAATAATTACATGCTCATTGAACTTGGTATAAAGATAGATTATAACTATCACTGAGAAAAGTTAATTTATTTAAATGGTTGTTTAAATAATATCAATTAAAAATGGTTTAGAAAAATGATACAACAATGTACAGCCACATAAAACATAGGCAAACATAACTTATAAAATAATATTAAAATTGGTACAGTTTTAAAAATACTTACCTCCTTTTTTGAAAGTGTAATACTGACAGAATCATTGATAGGCAGGATTAACTTTTCATCTTTTTTGCCCCCTATGAACAATATATAATTATTTTATCAAATATTGCACTATAGATATTAAAACAATTTCTTATATGCTCACATTGTTAAGGAAGAACCTTACTTAAGAAATTATGTTTTAGGTCTTATTTTTATAAAATAACATGGCTGAGAAAAAAAAAGCTCAATTATAATTTTGGCAAATAAAGTTAAGATGATTAGCAGGAATTGTTCTTCAAATAAATACACAGGAACTCGGATAATTTGAAGTCGTCGGAAATTTGTATTAAAAAAAATCTAACTTTTTAAGAAATGTTGAGCATGTTAGATGTGAACTATATAGCTTATTTTAAAGTTTTATTGTATAGTTGCTGTATTTAAAGTGCCATAAATACTCTTCGTTATACTCAGGGCCGTCTTAACAAATTTAAGTGCCCTGGGATAGACTGACTTAGCACTCCATCAGAACTTTAGCTAGGAATTTCAGAGCCTATGACCCAACAAAAATATCTAGCTAATAAAATAATTGAGGAGCATATAAAGTTATATAACATATTCAAAAATATAAAAATTCTTTACATAGAATTAAATTAGCAAATTTATACAAAATTTTACAAGACGACTCTGAAGAAGATAAGAAATTCTATAAGACAACTCTGGTTATACTTTTTTTTATAAATTAACTATATGTGTGGTCCGGCATTGCACGGGCTATCATGAATAATAGGATATTTCCGGGCGGAGAGAAGTGAGGTCATGCAAGACCTTGGGATCCATATATTTTCATATGCTCCGCCTCCGTTTTTCTCTACAACCGACAAATATTGTCACTTACTTTCCCTAACAAACATTATGAAATTAAACACTTTAATACAAAAAAAGAAAGAAAAAAAGCAAGAAAATGATTTTTTTCCCATTGTTAATAAATCCAAACACAGAAGCTCGCTCAAAAAGAAATACCAACTTCCGTTAAATAAATAAAAAATGCAACACCAGATGCGAAAACTAATAATAGGGGGAAAAAAAAGAATCCACCGTGAATGAATTCACCATGCTGCCAATAGATGGCAGCATGTCAATTCATTCATTTTGATGTTTTTAATTAATATCTTTTTAACTAATTACACTTTCGGAATTTAAATAGTCGAAATGGATTCCTTGGATTATTTTCCATCTTTTGGTACTTACGTCTAGTTTCAGGATTCAGTGGTTTGTGAGAAGACAGAAGGACATAGATACATATGTTTGTTGACGTTTGAATTTTAAAATATAAGATGATTTTTGACACTGCTCTGTGCTGTTTTCTTTACAATCCCAACTCCATGTAATTTTCACTAATGGCCTTAATTTCGTTTTATTCCTATTGACTTTCAAACTCTTAGTATGAAAAAGTAAACAGATGCCATAACAACATGCAAGAACAAATTTCTAAAATAATTACAGGGAGTGCTGCAGCAGTAATAGATGAGCAAAATTCCATCCTACCTAACAATGAAGATGTATATATATATATATATACGCCTTCACAAGTTTATATTTAACCAATCTTGAGAACTTCCGGCATATTAATGGCATTTTATAAATAAATAACTAGAAGTTTACAGAAATAAATTTGTTAAAAAGTAGCCTCATGTGGATATCCCCTATATTTTAAACGACATTTATGTTTTAACACTGTTATGGATATACGACATGAATTAGAACAACTGTTACCAAAAAAAATTACTTTATAGGTAAAACCAATAAATACTTATATTTATTGTTAAAGTAAAACATTTGCAAACATCTAAAATTAAATTTAAAAATGCGGTTTTTTTAAAGACTATATAATATTCGGCTTAAAAATTGGTAAATCACAAGAATATATTTTAAAAAGTCTTGGGGAAAATGATATGTAATGCATGTAAAGGTAAAACAATGGTGAACTTATACCAGTACTTGTTAATAGTGTTTTTAGGCGGAAGCGCACAACCGCATAACATCTAGCAGATCCACAGACATAACCAAGAGAAGAATCGACAGTGTATCCCATGCCCGTGAGCTATCGCTCGCTTTGTTTCATCTCATTAAATTTTGAGGATTAGTTTTGGAATCAATTGTAAATTTTAATTTAATGTAGAATTATCTGCACTTAATCTTTCGTTATTTATTACTTACAATATTTAATCACGGCGATATTAACTGGTGCAACAGCAGTAAACATATGAGTAATCATGATGACGATCAGATCTAAATTCCACACCTGTCTCCAATGCGAATTTGAAGGAAAAATTGACAGCGGCAACTTTTACGTACTTGTTTTGTTGACTGATTGACATGCTGCCAGATTCCATGGATAAACTTTGTAAAGTAAGTTCTCTGTGAAGTAAGAAATCTCATTCGTAATATATTATTGCACATCTTAGAAATTAGAAAAAGCAATTTTTTTCGCAGCATTATATGTTATCATATTTTAAATTATTATAATCCTTTTTTCCGTAATATATATATATTTTTCATGAAATTCGATGGAATCTGAGAATCGAGGTGTTGCCAGATTTAATTTGAATGAGAAATATTTATGTCCGAAACCGTTTTCCAAACATACGGTGCATGGCGAATTCGATCAGAAATGTCGTTTACACGTTGTTTTAGAAAGTTCCAGATATCCGAAAGATGAATTTTTCTTAGCATTTCGAAAGAAAGTGCAAAGGTGAAGTCTTAATCGCTGTTAATATTTGTATCCCAAATTTCTTTATAGTATTTCGTCTAAAGGAAATAAAACTTTGCCAATTTTAGATTCTTGTAGTTTTTTAAAAGTACATAGAGTTGGATCCTGTTAAATTTGTAAGTATCTCTTTGCGTGTTATTATCGCATCTTTGATTGATTGCATTTAAGTGTTCAAATTCTTATAAGATTTGCCTAATTTGTTCAAAAATCAAGCTGGTTCTATGTTAACATCAATCGTGCTGAAATAATCTTATTATCTATTCCTGAATATGTTCTGCATTTCATACCTGAATTTTTCACTCTAAAAGTTGTTTATAACCGCACATCAAACTTAAGTCTTACCCGATGAGTGTTTCTTAAATGAAATTAAAAGGAGAAAATTAATTTTTAAATCTTATTGAGCATAATCTTGACTGTTTCAGTTTGAGAAATTTCATGATTCAAGACATTAAACACATTTCCCCTAAATATTTCATGACAGCCTTTCAAAGTATGGGTATCATCATATTGTATCACTGTCATCATTTTGATAAAAACTTGGCATGTTTGTTAGAGGAAGTTTACTGTATTTAGCAAACATTTTAATTGTTACTCTGTTAATGGTAAAGTTCTAAAAATGGATAATTTCTTTTCCATTATGAAATGATTACATTTTTTATACTGTTGCTTAAGAAAATCTATAATTATAGAGAACTGTGAAAATGTTTAGCAGCAAAACAAACAGAGGTTTGAATTTGTTTTTAAATGTTTGAAATTGGTATTTGTTGTAAATTAATGGATTATTTATAAACAGTTCTATAATTCTCTTAATAAAAATCTAGGAAAAGAATTTGCCTAATAAGAATCTTATTCTTATTAATTATAAAATACAGATTCATTTTTAAAAATCCCAGACATTTTTCTGTGTAATTTATCATTAATTGGGTTTTTTTATAATGTTAGTTTTTTTTGTCTTTCAATGATTAATTTTATTATTACCTTTCTATTAAGGAAACACTATCAGTTTGATAAAGTCGTACATTGTGTTTCAGTAGGACTTTGAGAAAGGCTAATTTTCTTTCTTTTTTATTACCATCTGCATTTCTTCCAATTAGAGATGTAACGTATAGTGATTTTGCCAAATACCGAATATTCGGCCAAATTTCAAGCCGAATACAGAATTTTAAAAATGTTTCACTTTTGATTGTAAATTAAATATTTTCAAATTTTAAATGAAAAAAATTAAGATTAAATAAAATTGATTTTTTACTTTTTGTATATTTTAAAAAATGTTAATGCTTTTATGTATATTTGTAATGTTTTAAATACCTTAATTCCAACAATAAGACATGAGAAATCTTCATTATTTTGGGATTTCTTCAACGAAATAAGCTATCCATCATTGCATAACACGACAGTGATAAACACACAAGAAATTTGAATGGATAAATTGAAATTACTCAAAGTAAATTCCTATTTTGGTAAAGAATTTCTAATAGGCAGGATGGAGTCTCCACTTAATTGGTGGGAAAAAAATTGAGAAAAATTTCCAAAGTTGGCAAATTTAGAAAGAAAATGTCTCAGCACCTGCAAGCATTAGTGACAATTTATTTTCTGAAGCTGGTAATATATATAAAACCATATGGAACAGACTTCTATAAATGATATGCAACAGTATTAAATACACTTGCATACTATCGAACTCAAAATTGGATAAATATTAGATTTTTTTAATAATAAATGTATCAGCATCTAATTTTACAGTTTCCTTTATTAAATCTATTTAAAACAACATTTAAAAAAACACCATTTTATCCTGAATTTATTCTGCCTAATATCTGTGTAGCATTCGTCCCTGTGGCAGAAAATTATGCTTTCTGCCACAACCTTCATTAATACCAAAATCTTTCTGCAAGAATAGTTTGTGAAGTAAGGATTTACAAGTGGGCAAATCTAAGAGTAATTTATAAATAAAGTAAAATAATTTAGTTAAAAAAATTCAGCTTTATTTAGTGTTTAAATAAAACATATATGCATCGTCTGCAGAAAACGAAACTGTTTCTGCCGAATGTTCTTGGCTCTTTTGCGTGAATATATTAATTCTCCCAAAAATATAATTTGTTTCCAAAGTGAAAATCTTTCTGCAGGAAACCTTTACTGTTCTGTGACATTATCGCCGTGTCCCCGCGATTCTGCTTCAGAGGCATTCGTTATAGACGGAATATTCAGGAAAGGGCCAAATAGGCCTAATACTGAATATTCGTTACAACCCTATCTGATATTATATGTGTATGAAACCTAACGAAATAGACTTCCTCCTGAAAATGCTAAAAAAATTATTGTTCTTGCATCATAATTTCATCCTTTGCAATGATAAATTACAGGTAACTTTATTAGATATACCTATGCACAATGCAACTAACATGTAATTCTGCAATATTCTTTTTAAATGTGTATTTAAAAGCACATTTAAAAAATTCATTATCCTAAATATATTCTGCCGAATATCTGCTTAGTATTCGGAAAAAATTCATTCATTGTGACAGAAGTTTTGTCCTTTTACCTTCCTTCTAAAAATGCCTATTTCCCAAATGACACTTATGTCCAACTGTCATCAGGTAGGGTTGTGTGTATTAATTATACACATGCCGTCATACTTTTAGATTTCATTTCCTAGTGTGTTGTACAATTTTTCAGATTTTATTTGCTTGTTATATTAAATTTAAATATTAAGATATTCTTTCTTGGTATAATATATTTATTTTTATGTATACTTTTTGCAGTTGTATTTTGCAAATAGAATTGGAACTGCAAATCAATCTGTAATTAGTTTCAAAATATTTTTTATATAATGTCTAAAATTGATTTGTGAGATTTCTTTACTCACCTTTTATTTCTATTTTAAATATTTTATAAAAAAGAAATATTTTCTTTAATTTTATATGCAATTTTGTAGCTATTTATGTGCAAAGATGGTGTTTTATCTGGTCAAAAAGGTGAATTCAGAGTTCCAAATCATCTTGAATTTATTTTCCTTGTTCAGTGTCTTTAATTAGATATTTTTAAATGTATTTTTCACCACTAAATTCATAGTCCACCCACAAAATGGATAACGTGAAACTTAGCAAAGGCAGGCCATTAGTAGATGTAAGAAAATGGGGGGGGGGGAAGAGAGAGAAAATGGTGATTTTTCATTTTAATGAAATACAGCATTGAGTCGAATTTGTTTTTTCAGCATTCCTAGAGAGGCTCACTATGACTCAGGTGAATAGTCATAGCAAAGAATGAACTGAAAGTGAATTTAATTTAAATACTAAACAGCTGGGAAGGAAATTATTTAAATAAAATAAAAATTTTAATATACCACGTTTTTAAAACGGACTAAAAAGTATAAAATAATTTCTTCTAGCCTCATACAGATTTATAACCCCATACAGATTTAAAACGAAAAACATGGGGCTCATGCAATATTTAATAGTAAGGAGTAGCTGTGGTTGAGAAAACTGGCATAACAGTTCATATCATTTCCATTGCAATAAAATCGTTAGTGACTTAAATAAACTATTTATGCATCAATTATCTATTGCATGCGCCCCACGTTTTTCGTTTTAAATCTGTATGGGGTTATAAATCTGAATGAGGCTAGAAGAAATTATTTTATACTTTTTAGTCCGTTTTAAAAACGTGGTATATTAAAATTTTTATTTTATTTAAATAATTATTTTCTACTTTTTAGTCTTGTGTGTATGAAATTTTGCAATCGATTTTAAACATCTTGATGAGATTATGAGAGAGACATGAGGCAAAATTCAAATTTATTTCAGTTTCTCTTCACCTGGTCATAAATAGAAAATTGTTATTTTCCTGAAAAATCAAGTTACGTGACGCAGAGACCTTCGTGAAAACATCTAGCAACTGCGCAGCATTTTACTTTTTTTCCCCTCTAGAATTTTGCGGCAAACAAATTATTGTCACTCTGGTATAGCAAACTCTCCACTCCGAACTTCAATCCACTTTTCGAAGTTCCCCCACCCCGCGAAATTTCGTGGAATTCACTTCTACAAATAACTCAAGATTTCCCCCTTCTCGCTATTCACGAGTGAGACCTGGACAGCGCCATCTATCGAAGCTCTGGGTTGGTAAAACACAAAATATGAAATAAAAAATTAACAGATAAACAGACAGGCAAGAAAGCGAATTAATATTGCATTGTCATCTAGTTCTGAACTATGTTTAAAGTTTCAAGTCTTCAGCTCATCGGGAAGTTAGTTCAAAATTGATTGCAAAATTTGTACCGAACAGACAGACAAGAAACTGAGTTAATAAAAACGTGGTAAAAAAGACTTATTACATAATTTGTGTGCACTTGAAATATTCAATTATAAAGGTTCATAATTTTTTTGGATTAATTTTTATGAAAGAATTAAGCAGTTAGAATTAATATTAGATGATATGAAACTATGTATTGTTGGTGTTTTAAGTTATTTAGGAGTTATACCACTGAAATGTCTATCTTCATAATTGAACAGACAAAAAAATAATTACCGGGTTTATAATTCATCAGGGAACTATAAACATTGAATTTGTGATGAATTACTGCCATTAGATTAATTATTATTTGCACATGTTCATAAAGCAAGGTACCTATCTGGTGTGTACGATATTATTTTTTAGTCTTATTCTCTGAAATATTAAATACGGCTGTGGTAGGTTGTTGTGATCCCATACATTAAGGATTTTCGTGTTCTTCCAATCATGTTGTAGTAATGTTTCAGCATCTGCTGAATTGCTAGATCTTTCAATCTACAACACTTGAAGTTTTGCTTTACTTGAAGTATTTTTCAAAGTTATAGTTTATAATGAAAAAACCTGTATATTTCATGAATCCAAACTAGAGATGTAACAAATAGTGATTTGGCTGAATACCGAATATTCGGTCAAATTTCAGACCGATTACCGAACATTCGGTGGCCGAATATCTACTCTTTTAAAACATGTTACTTTTGATTTTAAATAAAATACTGCTCAAATTTTAATGAAAAAATATGATTTTGTATTATTTGCACATTTAAAAAATATTAACTCCTTGATGCAATTTTTGTAATATTCTAAATATCTGTATTCCAGTAACAAAATGTGAGAGACTCTTCAGTTTGGTCTTGCTAAACAGAAATAAAGAAATTCATAATTGCAGAACATGGCAATCACAAACACAAAAGAAAATTTAGTAGATAAATTAAAGTTATTAGAAATAAATTCCTACTTATATATATATATAAAATTCTAATAGCTATGATGAAATGTCCACTTAATTGGAGAGAAAAAAGACCCCCCCCCCCCCACGAAAAATTTGCAAATTTATCAAGAAAATGTCTTTCATCTCCTGGAAACACAGTGTATAGTGAATGCTTATTTTCTGATGCTTGTAGTTTATAAGTTATGTATGAAACCAAACAGAACGGATTTCTTCCTAAAAATGCTGAACAATTATCGTTCTTGCATCATAATTTCAGGCTTTACAATGATAAATGATATGCAACATTACAGTGTAACTTAAAATTGGGTGAATGTGTTAGGAGATTTTTTGATAATCTACTGAATAGTAATTCTGCAATATTCATATTTGATAATCTACTGAATAGTAATTCTGCAATATTCTTTATTAAATGCATTTAAACGCGCATTTAAAAAAATTATTACCCTGAATGTATTCGGCCGAATATCTGTTTAGTATTTGGCCAGCCGAATATTCATTACATCCCTAATCCAAACCAGAATTTATCCTAAAATTATTTATGCTTCTAACAAAATGCCAGGTATGAAGAGCTTTTGTGAATATAAGTGTTAAGTAATTATTTAAATAGTATTGATGGATAGAGTAACACTTTAGCTTGAATTTTATACCATTAAATGCTACTTTTCTTATTTATTAAGTCTTTCCATCTTGTCAAATCATATATGAAATGAAAGGAGAATTATATTTTAAAAATATACTGTTATTTGTTTTTATAATAATGCATTGTGCTTTTTTAGTCTAATTTATGCATTTCTATTTATAGATATATTAACCAAAAATCGGACACTATGAATGATAATTTGGGATCCGAGAGTGGATCTGACAGCGAAATTGTGCAGCCTTCACGTAAACGTAAGCGAAGCTATCGCAGAGGTAAGAAACAAGTCAAACAAACTCATGAATCTGATAGTGATGGAAATGAAGAGTTATCCAAAAGCAAAAAGCATATCAAATTTCAAGAATCTGATAGTGATGGGAATGATGAAGAAATGCATAAGATATACCCTACAAGACGTGCGCTTCAAAATATGCGTTTGCAGAACACTGGGAAGAAAAAAGAATCAAGTCCAGACTATGCCAGTGAAGATTCCTTGATATCTTCCAAGTCAAGCTCTAAAGCAAAATCTAAAAGGAGCAGCAAGAAGTTGGATGTTTCGGAAGATGGCTTAACTAATAGTAGTCCCAAAAGTGAAGGCTCTAAGAAGGAAAAGGACTTTACAAGTGATTCTGCTAGTGATACACAAGGATCTACTCATACGAAGCGCACAAAAGGTCCAAAAAAGAGGGGCAGAGCTAGAGGTAAATCAGAATCAGCAAATAATGAAGTTGAAGCAAAAGAAAACAAAGAGCTCAACTGTCCTGTTCCGAATTGCAATTCAGTGGGCCATTTGAGTGGCAAATTTGACACCCACTTCACAGTTGCTACCTGTCCACTATATCACAATACAACTGCAGCGGAATGTGAGGCTAGGTATAAAGTAAGAATGCAGCAAAGAATTGAAAGACAGCTGAATGCTGAATCTAGTGCTTTAAATAAATTTGGGTTGCGTAAAGTAGGACCAACTCCCGAGCAGAAGGAGCAATATCGGCAGATTTTGGAGCAAAGAAGGAAATCTTACAATCCTAAGTCTAAACAAAGTGATTCCTCATCGGAAAATAAAGAGTTAAAAACTGTCGAGGATAAAAGTAGACAGCCTGTACTTGACAATTTGGCTCCTGCTTGTGATGTTGAGCTGTTCAAAGAAGCTCAGGCTTGTGCTGCTGAAGAGCTCGAAGAAATGCTTCGTCAACATAAAGATAAACATGGCAGAATCCATACTCTTGAAATGGGTAGATATGAAATGGATGTATGGTATACTGCTCCATATCCAGAAGAATACCAAATGTTACCAAAACTTTACATTTGTGAATTTTGTTTAAAATACATGAACAGTCAGACTGTCCTGCGAAGACATGTGGCCAAATGCATATGGCGCTATCCTCCAGGTGATGAGATATACCGAAAAGGAAATATATCTTTCTTTGAGGTTGATGGACAAAAGAACAAAACTTATTGTCAAAATTTATGCTTGTTGGCTAAACTGTTCTTAGATCACAAAACTCTGTACTTTGATGTAGAACCTTTTCTTTTTTATGTTATGACCGAATCTGATAATGAAGGAGCTCATATCATTGGGTATTTTTCTAAAGAGAAAAATTCTTTCTTAAACTATAATGTGTCTTGCATTTTAACTTTACCGCCTTACCAAAGACAAGGATATGGTCGTATGTTGATAGATTTTAGTTATTTGTTGAGCAAAACTGAAGAAAAAGTAGGCTCACCAGAAAAACCCCTCTCTGATTTAGGTTTGATATCTTATCGCAGTTATTGGAAAAGTATTCTTTTGGACTATTTGAGTAAGTTTGATGGTAAAGGTATATCCATAAAAGATTTGAGTCAGGAAACAGCTATCACTGCTTATGATATTGTTAGCACATTACAAGCTTTAAGTCTTTTGAAATATTGGAAAGGCAAGCATATAGTTCTTAAACGCAGAGATTTAATAAATGATTATTTAGCTAAAGCTAAAGACCGTAAATCAGAAAAAGTAATTGATAAGGACTGTCTGCGGTGGTCTCCACATACCCCAAATAATAATACTACTGATCATTGAATTTGTTAAGTTACCAAATTTGTGTTGACAATTTTTTCAACCAATGTGAAATATTATATGTGTTTTGATTGTTGTTTCATAAATACATACTCAGATTACCTTTTACTCAAGCTTTAAATAATGATTGATTGACATGCTTTACTGTTCTTCATTAAGAATGCGTCAAAAAATTTTAGAAAGTTTTTAAATCATAAGTGCATTGGAGTTGTGCTTTATAAAAAAGTTATGTATATTGACTGGCATATTTTGTAAATTTATTTGTGTTATGAATCTCAAATAAAATTTTAAATATGTTATTGATAAGTATGACTATCTTTGCTTGCATAGTTGCTCCATGAAAGTATGTTAATTAAAGCCTCTTAAAATGCACTTTAATGTAAACAAATTCTCAAAGTTAAATGTATTGAGGAATTTTTGTAAAAATTAGATTCATTGTTTGTTTTTGCGCTGATACACGCTACACATTCTTGTAGAGAAACATGACATTTTCAAATTGTTTGTTTTAATATATGTGTGTTATTTAATATTATTTTATGGTTTGATACCAAACCATTTAATTTGGGATTTCTAGTTATTGTGAAGAAAACAACCCTAAGATTTCATATAAAAGGTTTTCGGTGTAATGATTCAGCTTTTTATTGATTAAATTTGTCTTTTTGTCAAAATATCTGCTATTTGATTATTTCTTACAAGTATTCAAATCAGGTGTGTGTAAAGATTATTGTCCATTTTATACATGCATACTGTTGCCCTTTGATAATCGTTTTGATAATTTTTAATCAAACATTTTAGTTTCCTCATTATTTTACTGTAATTTCCCTTTCTGTCACAGTTTATTTATTTCATATCTATACATGACTACTAAATTACTGCATGAAATAATTCTACATTTTCAATAGATAATATCTGAAAATTGTTAATCAATTTTATGTCTTGTATTTAAATATTATATAAATCCTTTTGATATTTTAATTTATAACAGTGTAATGAAAATTCAGAACATTTTTTTTTGTACAGCTACATTTTGGATTTATTGAATAAATATATTGTTGCTATAATTTCTGAATATTTATTATTAATATGGTTGAACAACTAAAGATTTGTTTGACAAGCTGCAATTTTAAAAATTAAAGTATTAATGATTTTAGAAATATCCATGTACTTTACTGTAAATGATAGAAAGAATTCACGGAGAAACACATTTGACTAAAAGCCGCTTAAGTAATTGATTTTTGTCTTACATTAGTTAACAATTGGGTTATTTATGATAAGTTAACAGATCACTGATTTCTTTTTATGTATTTGCTTTGCTCATTTAAAACAAATACAATATATCCATAAAGTTTGTCTGCAAATTAAAGGAGTAGTAATTTTGTAAGTTCTTGTGATAGAAAGAATTTATGAAAATGATTAGAAAACTTCGTTTTTTTTGTAGTTCAGTTTTTATAAATTGAACTTAAAAATTATTTATTACACACTTATAATTAACTTGACTTTTGAAGTTAGGTAATTGATTTTTCACTCACTCCCTGTTGTGCTAGAGTTCTAAAATTTGGAACAGTCGGTGCTCTTGATGACAATGTATTATTTTAATGTTTTCAGTACTTAATTTTCATTTAGATTTTTTATTAATAATGTCTTATACAAAAAAGGTTCAATCCCAGGGATGTAGTGGACCTGGAACGCTGTTTCGGCACTACATTTTTTTATGAGAAATAAATAAGAAAAAAATTATAAAAACCTCCTTCAAACAGGACGATTTTTGTCACCCAGGTTAGAGTGTTCCAGCACTCCTTATTTTCCGACTATACCACTGTTCGCTCCAAAGCAACTGCAAGTTGTTCCTACAATGAAAACAACAAAAAACCCACATCAAACCCCAATGAGTTTACTTATTTTTGAGCAGATCATATTTTTAAATTGAGAAATTAAGAAGACTATATCATAAGAAGATATAAAATTGGGAAGAATAAAAATTGAAATACTTGTTCTTAGAATATGAATATTATCATTAGGAACTGGAATATATTTTTTTATGTAGGAATTAGATTATTTATTCTTAGAAATTGAATCCATTCTAATTCGTTTTTAAGAAATAATTGATGAGATTGCTCAAATAAAAATTGACTACATGTTTCTGTAATAATTAGAACACTGAATTGTGAAAAATCTAAAAGACTAAAAAATAATAACTATAAAAAGCTTTTTAATAACACTATTTTAGCAATGTACTAAAAAGTAGAAAATGATTTTTTTTAATGAAAAATCTAAGTTGAAACAAAAATCATAAAAATGTGAGACTGAATTTATTCATGGCTTCACTAGAAAATAATGTAAATTTGTGTTTTGGTTGGCTGAACAGAAATCTACCACTGTTGTCCAAAGATAGTTTACTACAAGAAATAAGTATCACATAAGAATTCCATATCAAAACTTTAAAAAATATATCTGTAAAAAATACAACATAACACTATTTTCTGTCCAATGACTTGACTTGTTTTCATTTCGTAATAATTTAGTAATTGCCCCATTTGAACAGATTTTGTGCCATGTCTGGATAACTTAAATAGTACCTCATTTAAATGTGTGCCATAATTTAATAGTATCCAACAAAAATTCATATTCATAAAAATCGTTCTTATAAAATCCTTGAAATAATGATTTTTCATACCACCTCCAGTATCTAATAAATAAAATTCTTAATCCTTTGCCTGTTATTAAACCAACTGGATTCTTTTTATCATGGAAATTTGATATTTGCTTTCTCTCTGATTTGTTATGGAAATTTCTTTTTATAATATTCTTCTGTAAAATTTTCGCCATCCAACTTGAATTATTGTGCATTGTATACAGCTCTTTAATTGGTTGGAAATAATGTGAAATCCTACTTCCTATTCCTTTTCACTTATTTGGACTAATTCTTCTTTTTCTTAAAAAAGTATTTATTAAAGATTTCTAGTCTTTTTTTTATAAGTCTTAGTTGAGCATTACTGTAACTTAGCTTATAATCAGTTCAATATGATAAAATTTTATACAATTTTTTTATCCTCTCTGAAAATTTTGTTCGAGTGTCATGAATAGTTGTTTGCATGACATAAAATTTTATATAGCATATTGGGGGGGAAATAACATGTTATCCAGATAGTTTTTGAACACGTTTTCTTAAAATGTAAAAGCTATAAAAATGTTTTTGTCACAATCTTCCTCATTCAAGATGCACTTTTAACTTTCAACAAACAGTGACACAAAAGTACCCGAGTTTCATTTTCTAAAATGATATCTTGTGTTTGTTGAAGTCCAAACTTTGTTAAAACTTCCTGGATAATTAGATTTTATTGCTGAAAAAGTTTGATGGCTAAAATTTAAAAAAAAAAATTTTGGATAGAAATTATCTTCAATGCCAAAAGAGTTACTTTTTAAAAATATATATTTTTACTATCTCGTTAATGAAGTATGAACAAAAAGAATGTATAGTAGTTGTCAAAAAAATTCGACCTCGAGATCTTGATTAATCTTTAAGTTTTAGACTTCCCAGAATCCGATTTTTTTTATTTTAAAGGCCATGGTGGCTTACTAGTGAGGTTTTGACTTTGGGGGCGAAGGGTTTCTAAGTTCGAAACCCGATTCCTCTGAAGGTCCGCTGTGTATTGGGCCTGTTGCATGTTAAATCTTGCATAGTGGTTCAAACCTCTTTTCACTGGTGTGGTACAGAAGTTTGGAGAGGGGGTGCCAGCCCAGGTGTTGTTTTTGTCATCTGACCGCAGTACAAAATTACGTGGTCCATCCCAAAATTGCCCTTGTGTTGCTTCAAAACGGGTCGTTAAGACTTGTCTCGTAGAATTTTAAAAATGACTTTTCCCAAGAGATGGCTCTGAAGTTCACTAGGATGTGACATCAACTTTTTCATGAGTTTTAACCTTTTTGCCAAGAAAGAAATAAATGGTACTTTCTGGCACCTCAAAATGACTGAAAGGTTCCCTACCCTCATAAAAAAAAACTGCAATGACTGCTCATTCTTACATTACAAAAGAGAACCCTGCTTTGCCCTTGGGTACTAGGAGGGATGGGCTTCGGTTTGGGAGGAGAGTACGGGAAGTCAACTCTTCCCGTTCTGTCAGAAAATTGTTTGAAAAATTTTTCTTCAGCTGATTTTTCAGTTCATCTTAGTGGGGGGGGGGGGGCGCATAATCCTTGATGATTGCCTTTTCTTTTTCCCGAGCTGAAAACAAATGATGTTTCGATAACAGTATTTTATGCTTCTAGGATGACAACGAACTGAATTAAAATTTAAATCAATAATATTAATCTCCCTTGTTCAGATTTCGCGTTATTTAAAAGTAATCACAAGCAATCTATAACAAAGAAAAATAAATAAATAAAATTCGCTTTTCTGTAATCAAACCCCTAAAACGCTTAATAATTGGCTGCTAGCTGCATGGCACGGCGTTGCACGGGCAATCTTGAATAATGGGATATTCCCGGGCGGAGAGAAGTGAGATCATGTGAGGCCTTGGGATCCATATTTTCATATGCCCGGCTCCGTTTTTTTTCCCGACAAATATTGTCACTTACTTTCCCCAACAAATGTAAATATTCTTTCAAATCTAGTCTTTTTATTACTAATTTTCATATGCCCGCCTCCGGTTTATTTTTTTTACACATATTGTCGCTAACGTAAACGTTACGTTTCCCCCAAAACGTAAAAAATCTTTTGAATCCTATATTGTTTAATTAAAATTTTTAAATCCAACCTTTTAATTACCTTATAGTTAATACTAGCATTTTTCGGAATCCACATTTTTTCATATTCCCACCTCAGTTTTTTTTCCCCTACAAATATTGTCACTAAGCTTCCCGAACAAACGTAAATCTGTTTGGAATCCTCTCTTGTTGGATTAAATCTTTCAGTTCTAGCCTTTTTACTACCTTAAAGCAGTTTGGTTTGAATGAAAACGCGAAAATTCTTATGCTTATAAATTAAAACAGATTAGCATGATATTTGTTTTGCAAAAGAAGAAACAAAACGAATAATAATGAAAAGAAGGATAAAATGAATAAATATTTTCCCCAACAAACGTAAATGTTGGAAACACCGAATGACAAAAAAAAAAGAAAGAAAAAGGGAAAACATTTTTTTCAATTGTTAATAAATCCAAACACAGAATAACACAGAAGCTCGCTAAAAAAAATACAATTCCGTTAAATAAATAAAAAAAATGCAACACCGGATGCGAAAATAATAGTAGGGAAAAAAGAATCCGTGAATTCACATTCTGCCATATGCAGAACAGTCAATTCATTCATTTTGACGTTTTAATATTAATTTTTTAACTAATTGTAATTTCGGAATTTAAATGGCGAAATGGACTTCATATTCCCCATTTTGGTACTTTCCGCGTGTTCTCCGTTCAGCTTGTTCTTGAAGATAGCCGGACATACATACATCGTTTGTTTACCTTCGAATTTAATAGGATAGATGAACTAAAATAACTCTTTGGAGAGGGGCTAACAAAAATATATAATTTTATTCCCACACCACGAAATTATTGAAATATCTTGACTTAATTCTCATTCCACTTCCACTCAGAGGCGCCAGAAATTTCCGACGGGCGGTAGGGAAGAAATTTTTTCTATTCTAGAAATCAAAAATAACAGTTAATACTCGGTTTTATACTTAATTAAAGGTAATTAAGTATTACTCTGCATGAATTGTATGAGAAAACACGCACGCATTCTCTTTATTATTAGTAGAGTAAGATGTATCAGGCCCATGCATACCGCAGATTTTGGAGTAAGTTCGAAACTAGATTGCATGCACTCACTTAATTATCCCGTAAGTATATTAAATCTGTCGTGACTTCAATGCCCTTTCCGCTGGTGTAATGCGGAAACGATTCAAGATCTGTATTCGTATCTATTATAATATGTTTTCCTCACATTCTGCATTATAAGTTGATTACAGTTTACCACGGTAATCGCCATATGAATCAAATACGATCTGTTCTTACTATCAAGAATCATCAGGTGACCTTTCTCTTGTAATTAAGAGATAGTAGAGGAGGGGTCACTATAATTGGATAGATGGTTCGAATCTCAGCGGAGTCATGGCAGAGAACGTGCTGGTTCATTGGCGGATTTTAAAAATATTAACTCAATGAAAATTTAGAAGTCTATACTTAGTCGAGTTTCTGTTTGTTTACTTACATTTAAAACCTTGACTTGCTTGTATGTTGGATTTCCGCTTTGAAATTTTACTGACTTAGCAGTACACCGGAATTCAAGAGCCGACCCGAATAAAAGTGGGGCCCGGTGCAAAGTCGACTTGCGAGGGTTTTAAAAAAAGCTTCTCCCCAAAATTATTTATTCCTTAAGTAAATTTGGTTAACTAAAGACTAAAATTACATGAAAATAATAAATAATTAAATATTTTATAGTTCTAATATTTCAATCACAAAAAAATCGTTAATAAATCAAACAACAAAAATAATTGCTTCATATATAAAATTTGGTGTTGAACTTTTACTAAATGTTTACAATATGTGATTTTGTTTCATTTGTTATAAGTTTTATAGTACCCATTGATAATATCATGATTTAGATTTTTTGGTTACGTGATTCGATAGATAAATGACTAACAAATCACCTGTTCGCCTCAAATGCTGCTCTCGCTAGTTTTTTTTTATTATTTTTAATCTTGAGGAAGATTTTTCTGTAGATGCGAGCGTTAAGGTATGGTCAATATAATTTAAAAAAGAAGTAGAATTTCGATACATTTTAAATAAATATTGTGACCTGAGGGTAAAACTGACGCCAAATTTTTTTGATTTCGTTAAATAAATGAATGTAGTTCATTTTCTTTCCATTTCAATAGTGGCGTGGGTCGACCTTCGGTCTCTCCCGGAATTGCCATTCCTTTCTAGATGATAAAAAGATAAGATTCCTCCCATTATTTTTTTTGCAAACTTACGTTATGGAAATGTGACCTAAGTCTTCCTGCTTTATGCGGATAGCATAAAATTGTTCAGTTTGAAAACTTCAAAGTGCTAAAAAATTAAAATTAGAAATAAATAAAAATAGTTTTCATTTAGAGTTTCAAACATGAAAGCTGAAGAACTTAAAAGTCAACTTTGAACTTGCAGTCAATTGAAAGAAAAATACACCCCTTTAAATTTTTTCTGTCGATTTCATTGTAGATGTCGCTACATGCATTCAGTATTGAAATAAAATTCTCATAATTTATGAATAATAGATTTTCTTGTATTTTGATTATCAAGTGAATTCTTAAAAGTAACTAACTCAGTATATTTGTTATTTAAAATATCAAGTTGAACCTATTATTTCTTCAGTAAAAAAAAAAATGAACTCATTATTTCTTCATATTAAATAAACAATTATTTTTTCATATACAAAAAAAAAAAAATAAAACTAAAAGATAACTGACTGATCACAAACTGATACAATTATACACAACCTACTGATAGTTTCGGTTTTAGGATATTTAAATTGAATCAATCTTTCAAAATGCGTTTCTATATTTTAAAAACTTATCCAAATAACTTTGATATGTAGTTTCCCCAAAAATACAAAGGTTCTAAATAAGTAACATCTTATGAGAAAATGCTCAATGTAAAGATTAGAAAACATAAATTTTCGTTTGTTAATAAGAAAATATTTGGATCTGAAAGATACAATAATAACAAATAGCAAAAATATTGAAATACAAAAAAACAAATAGGAACCAAGCATTGTTTTACAAATTGATAGTCCCGGTTATAATATTAAAAATTTTCTTGGAAATAAAAAAGAAAGTTTGTTTACTTTCACAACTATAAGAAAGAGGCAAAAATTAGTAGAATGAAATCTGGTTCGCAAGAATAAATGAATATTTTATTTGCTGTACGGTTGATAATTCGAATGCGAACGAACTGTTCAATGGAAAATTAAGCCTCTGAGAAAACTCCTTGCTTACCCTTCTCATGTTTCAATAATAATCGAATATCTTTCAGATTCACTATTGATTAAACCTGCGAATAGATGTAAATAGATACCTTTAACAAGTACCTAAGATGAATTCATAGATGCCAGAAAACCACATTTTGACAAGAAAGCGAGAAACCCCTGTGAGATGATGTTTGTTTATCATCGCTGTTGAATACAAGGGGAATAGATGTTCAATTTAGGACTATATAAACAGAAGAAGCATTCCTCTAGGTGTTTCTTGCTGCCCAGAAAAGACTACTTGCCATTAGGGGAACAGATGTGGATCCGCACACGTGTCCCATACCCTGAAAGTACAATTCTGAACAAGGAATGTGCTGAATGTTATCACCTGTACTTGATGCCTTCAATGACGGACATTCACTTTAAGCCCCTCCCCAGCACTGAAAAGAGAGAGACATATGATGATTGAGCAATCGAACTTGTTTAGGGACAGCACATGTAACTGAACGAAGTACCTTTCAGAGGT
>BGPR01005354.1:3160-31365 GCA_013235015.1 Araneus ventricosus
TGAAATTCATTCCTCCCATTAAACATGATTATTATGACAACTTAAGGTCGAATTGACATGACCGTAACTCAAATACAGCTAACGAAGAAGGCATCATTTATAATGCTGATGAATCAATTTAAACAAAATAATAATAATAACTGTAACAGTAACAGAACAGTTATTATTCATTTTTTCTAAAATGTTCAATAAAAAATGTATATAATGAAGTTTTTCTGTAATAAAAATAATTTGATTTAATACTTTTCTTTCACTTGCCAAATTGATTAGCTCCCTTAATCACACAAAAATTTTAGTAATAATAACGAATACTCCAAGTATATTCTATCTTATACTTTTCATATGTCATTAGATAAAATATACATCTGCAATAATACGGTCTACTACGTTTATTTGAATTTATAATTTAAAAGGAATTGTAAAAAACAATGTATACTATTTTATCACTTTTCTCTACTTTTTGTTCTATGGAGTTAATCGATTTGGCAAGTGAGGCATTCATGTAAGACCAATGAAAAGAAAATATTAGCAGCCATTAATATTAAAATGATTTCTGTGATCTAAGTAATGAAATTTTATATGGATTCGATTGCAGTCTTCATGCAAACACATAAACCTTGAGAAGAATTAAATATGTAATGGAAAATTATACAATATGCATGTTTTATATAGATTGAACATGTTTATTTGTCATAGTGAAAAGAAAAAAATTCGGATGGTTACATATTTATAAATATGAGACGCACCAAAAGGAAAAAAAAATTCGGATGGTTACATATTGATAAAGATGAGACGCAGGGAAAGGAAAAATGATTTCATAGTCTTAAAAGTTAATGTAACGACGTGAATTTATAATGATGATATGGTGACTTCATTCTAAGTCGAATTTCGAATTACATAGTTAACAAAAATAAAATAAATCACAGTTTAAGTGACTTATATTAATTAAATGGCATGCACGGTACTTCAGATTATAAACTTTGAAATGGTGTGTCTAAAAAATTCAGGTTTTAATTCTTATGGAAATTTTTAAATCACTGTCACTTTCATTGGAAATGGGGTCAGTGGTGTTCTGTAATTTTTAAATGAGTAAATGGAAAAGGACCTATATTAAACTTACTTAGTAGTTGCAAAAGTTTATAAGTTAAATTTTATTGAGAACTTGAAATACTGGGAGAACATTTTACACAAATTGGACACAGATTGTTTAACAAATTATAATTATTATTTTTAGTCAAACAGTGACAAGAAAGCAATTATAATATGACTAAAAAATCCGCTTATGCGAACCCAAAAGAATTAAAATTATTGTTGCGATATTAAACAGTAATATAAATACCGATTCTGTAGAAAAATTAACGTGAATAAAGATTATGTGTTTTGGTATTAGATCAGAAATAGAAAAACATATTTTCAAAAATAATGTCAAAACTCTCCAAAATAATCAGAAAAAATATTGCCATTGTTATCTTCGAAGTGTAAAAATAAACAAAAGTTTTATATATGTCAAAGTTTTATGTAATTATCTGGTAAATTAGCTAACAGTTTTTAAGTATTAAAGAATGAGAGATTTCTCGTCTTTAAAATTATTTTTTGTAGCTTTTGTTTTTTTCTGAACTGAAGTCATCATCATCAATCAAGTGTAAGATGCTTAAAACATAGGTATGACACCAGGGAGCTTTTCACAAGAACAAAATATTTTGTTTTTCCAAGCTAGAAAGGTAAAAGAAGACAAACTAAATGGAAGATTATCTTGCGCCTGATTAATGTGCTAAAATATGTGCATTCACTCACGCCCTATTCATGCTTTTCTTAATTTTACTGTTCTTAAATTAGAATTTCTCGATTTTTAGATTTCTTGAGTATCAAAAAATTCCTGTAATTAAAGTAGCATGAATTTTGAAATATCCACATCAACGATGAATATAAGATATAGTATATATGAGGTAGGCATTTAAAAGAATATTTTGATGGATTTTTTGAGCGATTGTTTTTTTCAGAAAATTTGTTGTTTTCTTCCCAAGACAGACATATATCTTTTCCGAAACCTATTTCTTTTTATCAGAATTATTGAAAAACTTATTACATTTCTGAAAACAGAGAATAGCTTTTTCTTTGATATTCAAAACAATTAAGACTTAAAAACTAAATAATGTGTTAATTTTTTCATAACCGAATTTTTCGAAAGGTTAGCTTTCAATGTAAAGGAATGCTAAAAACTTCCAACTCAGGAATCATCATTCTTTATTTCACAGATACGCATTCATCAAACATATAAATGACAGAAAAGAGCATCCTGTTTTTTATTTCTATTAAACAGATTTACATTTTAAATAATGTAATATGATTTTAAATTTTTATTTAATTTCTTTCTTAAAATATTAAATATAATCAATCCAATGAATAAAAAAAATACACATAGATAAATCTAACCACTGAAAACTGTGCATATTAATGTATATCCAAATCTATATAAATAGGTAATTTTACTGATTTATATCAATAATCACATTTAAATATACAATGAATAAGAAACATTATACTTCTCTCAGCTGCGGAAATTCCAAATCCATCGAGATGACACTTTCAGTAGCAACAATGATCCTCTAACGGAAATCTGACAATGGTTTATTGAAGTTTAGTTGACAGAATCTTTGATATTCTGCCAAAATAGAAGCAAAAAATAACTCAGACAGGGAAAACATCCAAGAATCTAGAAATGCACTGCGCTAATCCGTCACG
Source organism: Araneus ventricosus (assembly GCA_013235015.1). NCBI lineage: Eukaryota > Metazoa > Arthropoda > Arachnida > Araneae > Araneidae > Araneus > Araneus ventricosus. Next base: position 5,903 of record BGPR01005354.1, read on the forward strand.
TCTGATATAAATTTCAAGAAAACATTCACAAAAGGAATTCCTGTCTTCTAAGGAAATTCGAAATATGAGAGTACATTGCTCGAATATTGTTACTTTTATAAATTTCATATTGACAGACAGTGAAGAGGAAACCTTTGTGAAATACTTTTAATTTCAAGCATAGATGACGAGGGAATGAAGTTAATAAATTTTTGATTTTTTTCAGATGTTGACTTTCTTTATTCCAGAGCTTTTCATTGGAACTTATATTTCAATGCTTTATTTTTGATGGAATAACAATTTTTGTCTATGATTTTCACTCGCTTTTAAAGATTTCCAGTTAATTAATTTGGCATGGTTTGAGACATATAGCGCAGCTTTTCAAATATGAATTTTTTACAGTGGATTTTCAAAACTTACTTATATACAAAAATAAAGATCAAGAGAATTGTTATATAACATAGCAAGTAGAAAATTCCTTACATTTGAAATCTCATACTTCATAAAAGGATGAATGAGATTTCAAATATGTATTGTTGTAAACCAAGAACAGAAAGAGAATAGAAATCTGTGCATTATTAAATAAGGTTTAAAAATTCAACTGGATAATAGAATGACACCCTCTCCCTACAAAACGGGGAATTAACAACGTATCTGCGTGTCGTCTCTTGCAAATTACACTGTAACATGTGACAGAAGTACTCGTTTCAATTACGCATTTCATCTGCTGGAGAAGTCGAAGAAGTCTTGTGTGCGAACTCACGCAGTCTTCGCAATGTATCACGCAAAGGGGAAGTATACTGAATAAAACTGGCATATATATCGATCTCTAATACAATTTCCATTCTTTATTTGCAATATTGGTTTTAAGTTTTTGTTCAACCAATAGTTGCTCTTACTGAATGCATTGTTCTTGTCTCACCATAAGCGAATATTGTCCGAAATATTTTGTATTTTAAGATATGTTTGAGATTATTTTCTCCTCTCTTTAAGTTACAGAATATATTGGTTGTAATGTTCTGTTCAGCCAATAACTTCTGTATCTGAAAGCGATGTTTTTTTTCAAACAAATTTGCATATCTTCAGAAGTATATTATTTATGGAATATTTAATGATTTATCGTATGGTATGATATTTTAATTATATATGGTTTATTATTTCTGGTTTTTTTTGGTATGTACATACAAAAGTATTTATATATTTATGGTATATTATATAGGGTGACCATAAATTATTCGATCCATTTCAAAAATTAATAAAAATCTAATAATGTTATAACTACAGTTTTTCTTTTTGTAAATGAGAGCGCATTTTAAAAAGTTATTTCCAGGTAGGTAGCGCGCCGTTATGGTGGTTTAGGTGGTCTTAAATTATTAGACATCTCCCATTTTCGAGAGCCATTATCTGCGAAACTATTAAAGCTAGAAAAAAATATAAAAATGTGTTTGTAGAGAATTTTACATTCTTTAATTTTTTAAATCAATTGTAATTCGAAAACTAAATTGTTTTCGAGATATTTAAGAAAAACTGTAAAGGAAACCAGAAAACACGCATCGGCTTCTACTGATCAATAGCTATTGGGTATGGATAGCTCTCGCTGCTGCAAATTTAGAATGACGTAATTTTACACCACCTATCTGAAAAATCTTTTTATTTGCTCTCTCATTTAAAAAAAACGTAGTTGTAACATACTTAGTTTTTTATTCATTTTTGAAATGGGTACAGTAATTTATGGCCATCCTGTTTATGGTACATTTCGCAGTAGTAAAACTCACTGTGAACCTAAGCATAATGTTTATTTTCTGTATTTTTTCAATTATGACAAATTATAGCTTCCATACTGAAAAGAGACAACAAAAAGAAGACAAAAACCTTTAAAAATATCAAGGCAAGCGTCAGGAGGGGAGGCCTGCCTATGATATTAATTAAGGCCTTTTTCTACTAGACGACATACAAAAAAAACCGAAAAAATAATATTTTTGAAGTTTTTTTTCTTCTTTTTGTTGTCTTTTCGTTCCATATTTGTATTCATGTATTGCTTCAATGATGAAAAAGATCCAAAATATGTTACATTTCATAAAAAGTTATTGCATTGACAAAATGGCTATTATTTTTACTGCGTAATAATTTAATAGCATTTATTCTTGAAAAAGATTTATAGATCGATTTTATTTATATTTTTTTAATTGTATAGCTGACCATGAGCGTAATCGTTCAAGCAGTATTTTAATGCGTTTGTTTTATTTCGTTATAAATATATATTTTATAAATACAAAAATTTTATAAACATTTTGTATATATTTTATAAATATAAAAAACAAATCGGATTATTATGATTTATTCATATTTTAGAAATAGCACAGATATTTTTAACATATAATATTTTACAAGTATTTCTAAAATTAATTTTAAAAGAAGTATTTGGAAAAATTTAATAAATGATTAATTCATAAGAACAAAATAAAATAGATCTAAGTTCTGACATTATCCTAGCGAATCATTGCACCTGAAGCAAAAGAAAATGCAAACAATGGAATATTAGGTGCTTACTTTTTAACATCTGGAATGTATTTTTTGCTATGTATTTTGTATCTTTTCTTTTGGTATCTGAGCTGCTGTTTTGAAGTTTTTATTTTTCAAAAAAGTTTGTAATTAGTCCTTTTATCTTCTGTAAAGAGCGTTAAATCAAAATCACAGTGTGAGTAGGAATTTTTTGTACAAAAATTCTATTTTAGAAGCGGCTTTCACAAAGAAGAGATGAAAAATAAGAGGTTGATATCTGCAAACAAAGGAGAAAATAACTCCAAAGTTCTTGGAAACCAAACTTCAAACCATATTCAAGAGATTTCACGTAGTAAAAAGGAATTCAATTTGTAGGAGGTCCCTTGCAACTCAAGTGCAAAGAACGGAATACGGCATTTTCTGTACTTAACCCACAACACATTCCCACGAGATTCGGGTTTGCGCAAACGAAATAGGCAAAGCATTTACCATAAACTTTTCCGCAGTTTTGGAGGAATAGACTTCCCTTCTGTACACTTCACTCGGCATGCTTTTCCAAGAAACGGCAGGCACTGCGTCCCGAGTACGTCCCCATCCCCTACGTCTCCGTCCATCTTGTTTTTACCCATAGGAGAAAAGAAACTTTTATCTCTATATTTTTTTCTCTTCTAACGAGGTAAAAACTTGAATGCGTTCTTCGACATCCGGATGAAAAGGGAAAAAAAAACTAGATTCAGAACCGACAGTGAGGAACGTTGAATACGGTTTGTGCAATTAACTGAGTTTTCAAAGTCTTCCCGATGATTCTTTCAGATTTCCTGGTATATTTTTTGTTTTGTTTTTATTTTGCATACCGCTTTTTCTGCTTTTTTTCTGTCTTTTGTTGGCATTCTTATTCATTGAAAAGATTTTTTTCCTTCATTCTGTCTTCTAAATTTTGACTTTTTATGTGTGCCGTAGTTTTCTTGGTGAATTCCATTTTGTTTGTTAGCCATATCTGACTTTTCTTATCTTCGTGAATTTATAAAGTATTGCGAATCCTTTTAAATTAAACAGGTACACAAAAACGGTCGAAGATCAAATTTGCTTTTTCAACTTGAAGATCTTTGGATTTTTCCTTCTTCTTTTTCATTACCTATGCTATTTTTATTTTATTAAAGAAATGTAATCGATGCTCTCAACTCTTGCTAAAAGCACTAAATTTTAAATAGCAGCAATATTTTACCTTTAGAATATGGGATTTATTTTATTTCTAGAAATTTATCATTAAAGCTACTTAAGCCAACCTAATGAGGATATTTAATAACATACCATTTATGCATGATTCTCCGGAGAATATTTGAAAGATTTAAAATTGTGTTTAATATAACGCTGTTTCACTGGCTTTTCTTGATTTCCAAACGCAAATTGTAGTCCTATTTTTAAAAATACATTGACAATACCTTGAAAAACAGGATCAGAAATAAAAATTAAAAAAGAAGTTCAGGGAAACCAAAAGAAATTAGCCCATAAGAAAATATTTTAATTTTTGTTCAATATATAAAAATGTATGTTCAATATATCGAAAATATTTTAATTCAATTAAAACCTTTAGAGAAATTTGAAACTGTGTAGCTTAGAGCATTTAATAATTTGCTTTTCATAACTTGAAATACAAATTTCTTTCCTTTTATATACAGTTTTCTACAGATATCATTGCGATAATTACCGCATCAATGAAGAGGAATGTTAGTTAAATGTTTATTCAGCATTTCATTTGAATATTTTTTCTACTATTTAATAAGTGTAGATCATAACCTTTGTTATTTGGAAAATTAATGGCTCATCATTTTTCTATCTTATTTATAGCTGTGTTTTAAATGCAACTTAGTAGTGCAAACTAAAATAGTTTTTAAATTATTCTTTTTAACTCAGAATTTCACTTACCAGATTCTGAACAAATTTATTTCGTTTATATCTATCGATAATGCTATCATCAAAGGTAAGCTTATGTAATATGTTCAATACATATAATATGTTATTATTTATAAATAGTGTCGCTTCGAATTAAAATGCAGAATTTGACTAATTTAAAGTAGAATACAAATGCAATAAAAACACAAGATTTGTTTTACAGCACAGAAGGAAACCCAAAAATATACAACTAACATCATTTCAAAAAATAAAACCAACTAGTTCAATATCTAATTAATGCATAACATTCATGTAATACATGAAATAATTCGATTTGTCAATTAATTTACTTACTTTATATTAATTTACTTTTTATTAATTTACAAACTTTATATCGGCAAAAAATTTTTCAATTACAGGTACTACAGAGAGGGGCAACTGAGATAGGTACATTGAATATAATCAGCGAGGAAGCTGTAGAATTAGTTTAGTTCAGTTATATTAGCGTTTCGAAGCAACACGAGGGCTATTTTGCGACAGTCCTCTTAATTTTGAAACACGGTCAGTTGACGAGGACGATACATGAGCTGGCACCACACCAATAGGTGGACGATTGGCCCTATGTCTGATTTAACATGCAACAGGCCCAAATGCAACGGCGTAGCGACTGATGCCCCGGGCGCCACATTTAGGGGGCGCCACGGAGCCAAAACATTAATGAGTTTATATTATTTTTAAAGCAAGATATGACGAGAAGGCTTGAAAATAAACCATACGCAGGGATAATTTACGCTTGCTAAGCCACTGATAACGACTTGGTTAAAAAATTCATATTATGATCCTAGAGCCACTTGCCCTCGCCCTCCCAGTAGCACAAAAATATTGTACGATATCGAACAGTATTCGCAATATTGTACAATATCATATGATATTATATAATATCGAACAATATTATACAATATCGGGCAAGTTGGGATACCTGGGTAAGCCACTGGCCATGTTCACAAAACGTTCATGCGTTTATGTCACTTGTTAAAAGTCAAATACGATGAGGGGGCGTAAAATAGTATTCCTGGGCGTCGTTTCAACATGCTAAACCACTGATGGTAGGAGGAGCAAAACAATCATATTATGACCTGGGCGTTACTTACACTGCCCAATAGATGACGGATCTTCAGCGAAATCTGGTTTCGAACCTGGAACCCTCCGGAAACGAAGAAGGCGGAAGCTGTAGAAGAGTAAACCTAAATATTTAACCCAGAACAATATGTGTATATTAGATAGCTATCATTTCAATTGAGTGAAATGAATAAGTGACACAAACATTTAATAATTTAATTACTTTTACAGTTTTCTTTTTTGCCTTCTAACCAGTTGAATTACTTTTTTATTTAGTACAATTTAATTAATATAAAATAAAATTGAAGAAATAAAAAGACATATTAAGTAACTATGAAGGATGCATTTATATTGTTTTTCACAGAACATTCAGGGTATCCGGGAATTGTTGGATACTTTACAAAAATTAATTTAAAAAAAACTAGTAATGTTTCAACAACGAATTTTTTAAAATCGGAGCGCATTTTAAAAGGTTTTTTTTTCAAATAGGTAACACGCCGGTTCGTTTGTCCAGGGGGTCGTAAATTACTAAATTACTAATTATTATTAAAAATCAAAAATTTGTTTTGAGCCGTTATCTGGAAAAATATTAAAACTGGAAGAAAAATATTTTCATATATTGGTAGGGTATTTAACGTTCTTTAATTTGTTAATTCACGTGCAGTGTGAAAAATGAAGTGTTTAAAAAATATTTAAGAAAAACTAAAAAAAAGAAACCAGAAAACGAGCATCAGCTTCATTGCGAATGGAAATCCGTCACTAGTGACTAACACTCAACTATGTAATTAGATGACCCCTTCTCTGCTATCTCTTAATTATAGTAGAGAAGGGGTCATGTTAATTAGATAGTTCAGTTTCAGTCACCGGTGACAGATTTCCAGTCGCAATGGCTACCAATCAGCAGAAGCGATGCGAGCTTTCTGGTTTCTTTTTTTTCAGTTTTTCTTGAATATCTCAAAAATTCTTCAGTTTTTACACTATATGTGAATAAACAAATTAAAGAGTGTAAAATTTCTTACAAATGCATGCTTTTATTTTTCTTCCAGTTTCAATGTTTTTGCAGATAATGGCTCTAAACAAATTTTTGATTTCCAGTATTTTACGACCCCCTTGACCACCAAAACGGCGTGTTACCTATCTGAAAAGAACCTTGTAAAATGCCCTCTCATTAAAAAAAAATTGTTTTTGAAACATTATCTGTTTTTATAATTGAGTTTTGAAAAGTGTCCAACAATTTCCGGACACCCTGTATTTCTACTGCGGAATAATTTTAATTCTGAAATTATCGAAAAAAAATATGAGATGGAAATGAACATAATGTAATATCTTAAACCAATGATTTCTGCGATTGTTTGTTTAGTACGAAAATTGTATGGTTATGTAAAGCAAAAAGAAAAAGAAGGAATTTATTGGGTGATTTTATTTATTTCGTTTATTCACAAGCCATTTTCATTTCTTTCGGAATATTTTTAAAATTTTGCATGCACTATGTTTAATTTGGTGCCATAGTAAAAATGCTGCATAATAATTATTTTCAATATAAGTAAAGGTAATTAAACGAAATCATTTAAAATGGAAGCAGAAACAATTAATAAGACATAATTTCCAAAATCGCGTGTCATCGGGAATAAACGCTGTAAGAGGTTATTTTAGTTTAGAAAAATAAAAAAATGCACCTATTTTTAATTCTGTCTAATCTATTTCCTCACATGGTTTTCGAAAATAATATAACGAATTATTGCTATTATTTAATCAAATGCTAGTGAGTATATTTTGCCATCAGGACACAATAGATATAAAATAATAGACAGAAATTTTAAACAAAGAGTTTAATTCAGAGATTGTAAACTTGACTATGATATATACGTATCTATTATTTAAATAATTCAAAATTTGCCTATACTGAAGAGTAAAACATTCCCTGTCATGTTTAAGAAAGGTTACTGTTTCAGAAAACTTGAACATTTGAAGATCACTATTTTAACATCACTAATACCTTCTAAACTCTGATGTATAGAAATGTTAGTCTGTTAAAAAGACATAATTTACTGAAAGTTCATATTCAACTGAAAATAAATGAGATGTTTTAGATTTTAAAACTTAACAAAACCCTGAGAAATAATCATGTTGTGCTGTGTTGTCTGAAATGTAACACCAGAATGGTAATTTTATGAATTTTTGAAAGGTGAGCAAATTATCCACTTTCACCTCGGTAGCTCTCAAAATCCTTTGTTAATTTATTTCCATACAGTTATGAACTTCAACTAACAGAGGATGAGAGCAAAATTATAAAATTAATATAATTCTATCTTTTTGATATTTATATATCATCTTTCTCATATTTTTTTAAATATATTATTTTTCATGTAAACACCTAATAAAGAGAATATCTCCCCTGCATTTTGTTCATTAAATCTAGAAAACACGATATTGATAACATTAAAATTTATTACTATTAAATTTTTTGATTTTTCTTACATAAAGTTGTTTTCATTGTTCACAAAAGATACGTTTACCAAATATTACGATAAATATTTCATTGTGATATTTGTTGAACATATATATGATGGCAAATTTTATGAATAATATTTGAAAACATAAAGCAAATAGATAGGACTATGCCAAGAAATAAAGTGTCTTATTAAGGAAGTAAATTTTAATAGTATAATTATCACTATATGATAAGCGAGAAGAAAAGTTTTTTTATGTTTTATGCTATTGCGTTTCTTTTTAACTAGTTTGAATATTTAATGAATTCGCATTATATTAAGACAGAAAAAATGTGGTTTTTTATCTCTTATACTGTTGTATTTCTCTTTAACTAGTTTGAATATTTAATGAAATTCGCATTATATTCGAAACATTCTAGTTCTGAATTATTTTGGTTTAATGAAAAAAAGCAAAAAAAAGTATAAATTTTTACAAAATTAAATTGTCAAATATTTTTTTCCCTTTCTGATCTTCTATTTTTTACTTTCTTGATTTTGACAGATGAATTTTCTTATTACCTGAAAGTATTATGAAAAACCAGATGAATATAAAAATGGAAATTTATTTCCTATTTTGGCAGAAATCAAAATAAAGTTTCCTTGAAATTATTTAATAAAAATATATGACCAAAAAAACGCCCCTTTAAATTGATGTAGCTCTCTTATTTCATAATAAAATATTACACGCTGGAGAAAAAAACGGCGAATTGAAAGAAAAGGAAAAACACAAAGCTTCTTATTTGGTGCTTTTCCTGTCAAGTTATAGTAGAATTTAGTACCGCAGTGGAAAGGGATACCTTGTCCTGCAATGGAATGAATCATAAGTATTGATTATCAGTCAAGGCACAAACTATTTTTTCCACATTTCCTTCTCCAGAAAGTGGCAACCATTTTGACAGAATTATATGGAATGTGATGTGCTGCTGATTTTCTTCTCAACTTTTATGGCCAAATATGTATTCCCCTTTTGGAATTTTGGCATTTTGAAAGAATTTTCTAGAAATTTATAGGGTTCCTTGCTTTTATTATAAAAATGCTTAAACCAAAATGCATAGAAAAATCTAATTAGTACATTTTATTCCATTTACATAAATCAGAATGATCTGAATAAAAAAAATATTGCAGGTACAAGCAAACGTACTTAAAAGTGCTTTGGGGAAATAAATGAGCATTTCACATCAAGTTTATGATATATAGACATTTTTATACATTTTATTTAACTTCATTTGCTTCATGTTTGTAAATGTGGAATTTTTAATTGATTTTCCACTCACTTCCCATTGTTCTAGAGCTTAGAAATTTTGCACAATTGTACGTTTTCGATAGCAGCCTACTATTGTTATATTTTCAAAAATTCATTATTAACCAATAGAATTATATGATTATATTTTGTTTCTTTTTAAGATGCGGAATACGGTATTGCATTAAGAATATGAAATGAGATTTCGTAAGATTTATAATAATGATTTATAAATTGAATACTAGAAAGGGATTTATAAAATGATACTAACGAAAGTGTAATTTCAAAAACTATTTGTCTTCTTATTGTATGCTAAAATGGTTAAGTAATTGAAAATTGAAAGATGTTATGATTAATAATTTAAAATATTTTTAAAAAGCAAAATATAATTTTCAGCAATGATTAAAATTTCCGCTTTATATTCCGAATTTTTAATATCAATTTATTATTCTGTCTTAAAAATAAACAAATTTCTGCCCGTAGAGAAGTTTTTGGCAAAAAAGCTCTAACTGGGGTTTTTATCATTAGTGTTACTGTCTTCAAAATTTAGCTAATGTAAAATTTGCGGAAAATAAATAAGTTCATGAATACTATGCACCGAATGCTAAACAAATTTTTCTATTTGCTTTTTAAGCAAACGAAACTTTACTAGAATATTATATGTAACGAGTGATATATAGATTAGTGCGAGTTCACTTATCCTGTAGAAATAATAACTTCAAATATTATGGATTTCTAAGTTTTTTCTTGACGCATTTTCTATTTTTATTGATTCAAGCCTTTTCTATTTTTCTTTTAATGAAATCACTAACTACCAATGGCAAATTTAAAATTCAAACATCACGGTGTAAGCATTTCTTATGCCAATGTTCATCCTATGCTCGGGTTTTAAAATAATATTTCTACAAATATTATATCAAATATTCTTTCTTTGTAAGGTATATTTTTTTAAGAAATTTCATGCGAAAATGTTTTGTCATTTTTAAATAAACTTATCTAATCTGCACGAAAATTTGATTTCAAAATTATGTCAAGTTTCTTTCAAAATTGTTCATTATTAACATGAGAAATGTCAAGATTTTCAGAAAGTAACATAACGCACCAGTTAATTTTTTCAGAAAAAAAATATCTTCTGAGATTGCTTAGGTTCTATTTAATAGCTTATCTGATTCATTGGAGACAAAATTTTAATTTCGAGAAGATCTCAGTTTTAAAAAAAAGAAACTCTTCTTACTGCCAAAAAATAATAATTCATGATTTTATCGCCCATATTAAAAATCCCTACAAGTGTTTAGAAATAAGACAGAAATAAAAGTTCCTTCTCAGAAAAAAATATGTTCGTTAATGTTTGATTCTCTGCAGTCCAGCAAAAAATGACTTCCGTGAACTCCGTAACTGCCGAGGCGTTTTCGCAAAGTATCGCAGTTTCCGCATTTCTTTGCGACGACATGAAAAATAAAAAATGAAACAATGCTCGAAAAAATGATCTGCTGAAAATCACTCTCTATGTGGAAAATAACCGCTGCAACCGACCGATCATGCCAGAAAAAGAAGGGAAAAATAAAATAAAATGTCTCCATGGAGCATGGAATAGAGCCATGGGGAGAAGCGGATACATCTTCACATCCCACTAAACGAGGAGTTCCATATGTATGGTAGAATTCCAGTAACAGTGATATAAGTCTATATGTCAGGAAGGATGCATAAATACAAACGGTTATTCCTTACCTTTTAAGTATCTGATAGTTTTCAATGAATATAAAGTTATAATGATAAGCATCTCTTTCATTTCAAATAAGGAAACATCAAACGTTACCTCCTGATATTTATATATCACATGAATTTTATTCGTGGAGATCTTCGCGATACAAACTGTAAAATAAATCCATTTTGAGAGTTTCACAGTTTTTTATATTGACACTATTTAGTTGTATTTGCTTTCCGAAAGCCAGAAAGATGAAGATGAAGAAAACCAGTCAGATGAAGAATGAAATTGTAATAAAAAGAAAGAATATGAAATATCACATAAGAATTTAGAAAATCATAGAACAAACGACCATTTCTTTTTTTCCACAAAATTATTTTAGTTCTTCAGTTTTATATGCAATACAAGCCCTGTTAACTGAACTAAAAAGGGGGAAAACGTTCAGAGTAACTGTTTTTTCGGTTAAGCCATAAACATCAATTATTATTTTGTATCTAATTACAGAATGTAATTCTGAAATATTTTGAGTTCAAAACAAATTCAAGCTCTCTTTGTAGGTTACACTCATGTTCTTTATTAAAATTAGCTATATTCTTCGAAATATTCGCATCGGTGGCAGGCACAGGTTAACAATATCCTAATTAATATTGTTAGTATCCATTAATCCTAAAATTAATCACTGAACCTCTTGAAAGAACAAAGTGAGTATATCTTTGCAAAGAAAATCTCGCCTTCGTGATTATTTCCCTGCAGTACAATACGTGGTTTCTAGATTCGAAATTTCAGAGGCATTACTGTGTAATGATTTCTGTATAGTGGTACCGGGGTTTTAATGTGTAATGATTTCTGTATTGTGTTACCGGAGTTTTAATATATAATGATTTCTGTATAGTGGTACCGGGGTTTTAATGTATAATGATTTCTGTATAGTGGTACCGGGATTTTAATGTATAATGATTTCTGTATAGTAGTGAAAGTGAGAGCTTCATGGAAGAGTAGTCTTGCGTGTACCGAAATGTTGCCACGAAATTAATTTTGATGAATATTAAAATATATAAACTAAATTAATAAAATATCAAAATGTCAATTTGTGCATCAAATTTCTATAAACTGAATAATTTGCGACATTACTATACAAATTTTTATTGATTTATATTTTTATGCATACAGTTTCCTTTAAAAAAGCTAAAACAGGCAAAAAATGAAAAATGTGTTAACTTGTTTTGTTCCATATGTTACACATGATTAAAAGTGTGTCTTCCATCCACCTTCTGTCTACATTTCTTCATTCACTTTCTTCGATAAATTCTTAGGACACAATTGTATGCTTCTTATACATCAAGAATAAAACAATCACGTTATTGCTCGCATTTTACGCTAAATGTTGAAATCTAAAGAAGTTTGTTATGTTATGGCTCTTAGAATTAAATTTTAAAATTAAAAGGGAATATTTTTTTTAATATTTCATTGAGATTATTTATTTTTTAACATTTGTTTTGTCTGTTAAATAGCTTTAATGCGTTATCAACATGATATTTAAAAGAAATTCCTAGTTGTAAAAAATCATGTTAATGAATGTAGAAATTATATTTTTTGTGATAGTCAGAAGTGTTAGCATTTATTTAGCCAAATTTGTTATTATCTTTTTTTGTATGTTTACCTTTAGGACATTATTTCTTTATTATTAATATTTGAATGAAACAAAAGACATCTGTTTACTGGACAGATATAAATTTCTTTCAAAGGGCTTCTAAACTTAAAAAAAATCTTTTTCAGAATTCAAATGAATAATTATTTCTAGGTATACAAGAAATTCGCGGTAAATTTCTATTAAATTCGAAAAAAAACACGAGTTTAAAAGCTTTTTTAATACCAAAGGAGGCGGATTAATGCATCTGAAATACAAAATATATTACAAACAGTATTATTTATTTTTTCCTATGGTAAATCAAGAAAAGAAAGGATCCTTTGAAAGGAAAGAAAATATCTTCATTATTGCTTTGTCTTTGGATTAGAAAATATTAAAAGCACCCCGAACTCCAATGCTCTTATTTTTCTTCGCATATATTTCTTATTATCGTCTCATATTATTAGATTTTTCTTTTCCTTCTATGCTTTGACTTTCCAAAATTTTTGAAGGCAATAACTAAATTTAAATAATCTAAGTGAAATGAATTAATATAATATACGCATAATGAAGAAATTATTATTTTCTTATTATTAAAAACATTAGATAGCTTATTTTCAAGTAGCATAAAGGTAACTTCCCTACTTTGATATGAATACATAATTAATTAGATGCACTTTTTTTAAATTATTCAAGCTTTTTAATAAGTAGTAGGGCATTAGGAGTAAAATAATTTATATTGGTTTTTATGATATTTTGTAACAACGACATACATAGTTTTGAATACTAGATGAAAAAATTGGCGTTTTAATGAAAACTAATCTAGAAACAAAAATATAAATTCCAAGAAATTCTCAAAGTCAACCTCATAAAAATTTTAATTAATTCGCTCCATGTTTTTTATACGTTTCTAGAATATTTTTCACTTGGAAGAACACCTGATTTTTCTAACAGCTGTTTTCCTTTATTAGCAGATTTTTATGAATCGAAAGTTTAGTATAATTCGGTAAAATAAGAAGAATACATTAAATATATTCCTAATTCTGGGACAAAAATTATGTTATTAAATATCAGTTAAAAAATTCTCGTATCAAAATGAATGTTTACATAAGTTTTTTTAATTAAAAAAAAATTATATATTTTTTTCTTTACTCGCTCACTGTCGATTATTTTCGTTGTCATTCCTCTGTATTGACATATGAATGAAATAAAATTTTATTTCGATGCTGTTTTCCAATTAAATTCAAGCATTGTCCTGAATTTTATTTCGAATTGCCAATATCTATAAACATTTTGTATCATTACTTCTTTAACAGTTTGAGTTGACACATTTCTATTCGGTGAACTTGCAGCAAATTTCTCCTTTAAACGAGTTTCACAATAATTGTAAAGAATATGAGGTATTGCCTGATAAACAATTCCTATGATAATATGCGATAATTTAAATAAAAATTTTCTCTTTCGCCCTTAATTAAACATGATAAAGGAAATTTTTGCTATATTGATTTTATGAAACAAAGTTCATTTATGCATTTCAAAGTCATAATGCTTGACGGCAACTATGTTACAAACTCAAAGGTACAATGTATAAATCGAAAAATTCATTCAGAAATTCTAGGATTAAGCCATATAATTATCCTGCATAAATTTCATTTCGAAGTTTTTCAGATTAACATTAGATTGCATTTAAAATTCCTGATGATTTTGCTATCATATTTCAAATATATCGCAACCTTTTTGAAACTGTTACTGGAACGTTCAGAAAATATTGTTGTTTTAAACATTAAAAAGTCTTTGAAAAAAAACGATTATATTGTGTTTTTATCGGAACTTCTAGGAATATCGAGTAGATGGCTATTGAGTGCATATGCTAAAAAATATGATATAAAATATATTAACCCTTTGACTGCGTATCCCGCGATTCCCGCGGGTTGGAAGCAAGCCTTTCTGCTAAATCCTGCGTTTTTCACTGGCTAATATGTTTACTTAGTACTTTTATAGAGTTGGATCATCTTATACTCATAAAGCTTTGCATATAAATAACAACTCGCTTGACTCAACAGTATTTGTGTTTAAACGTTGTATCTAAGGAGTGATTTTAAAATAGTTATAGAGTCAGAGGGTTATTACTTAGCAACAAAATATAAATTCCTTTGAAAAATAAAAAAAAAGGTTTTGAATCAAAGATTAAATTCATCGTACGTTAATGACACTCGAAAAGAATCAAAGAAAACTCTACTGTTTTTTAGCTTCATTGAATTACAGATTTTAAATTTCTCCAAGAATAATATTATAGTAAATTTATCTGCAGTAGCATATGCAGAAATAAGTATTTTTCTTTAAACTGCAAATCGGAAACTTACTGACAGAGATAAAATCATTTTAGAATAAATTGAGTAATAGTTCGAATTTGAAATCGCAATAGTGTATATTATAATTTATCTTCTTTATATTGATAGACTTCAGGTTATGATGTATCCAATTCTGTCTGGAACTGACGATTATGTACATTTCATTACTATGGTCATTGGATGTTACAGGACACGTATGATAAGGATGAAAATCATGGAGTGAACGCATTGTATATGTCCTTTACTATCACTATACACTTAGATCTACTATATACTTAATTCTGCTAGAGTAAAAACTAGCAGAAGTAAATGCAAGCCTCAATCAGTAATTTATTATAATCAAAATGTATCGAAATAGGGATACGTACGAAAAATTCCGTCAATAAAATATTCATAATAACGACTTTTACTGACCAATAATTATTCTGTCTGGTGCACCATATTCATATCTGTATCTGCTCCAAATCCAAACAAAATCATTCATTTGATTTGTGGAATATTAGCAGTCTATTATTTTATATTGATAATCTACCAGATATTTTGCTTCACATTAGAATATTCCGCTGTCTTCTTTAAAATTCTACATTATTGTTTGATATTCGTGGAGTGACGTTGTAAAAGGCTTTTTACAATATTTCAAAAAAAAATTTGCAAGACGTCACAATTTCTAAAAAATTTCTCGGAGATCATCTGTGCATGCTAAAATGAAAAATTCCCGATAATGTTTGATGACAACAATGCACAACTTCTATGCTAATATGTAGTTTTAAAATGAAATCTGTTGTAGTCTACGGTCGGACGGTATAACCGTACTACCTGACCGTAGCACGGACCTGTTGCATAGTTTTCTTATTTCTTAGTTAAAATTGGAAAATTTAATGCATAATGTTTCCTCAGGAGTTACAGAGATTCCAATATTTATGCAATCACCAAGGATATAAGTTTAGTTACATTAACATCCCGTTTTTGAAGCAACTCGAGGACTGTTTTGGGACGAAACTCGTAATTTTGAACCACGGTCAGATGACGAAGACGACACCTTAGCTGGCACCCCCTCTCCAAGCTTCCTCACCACACCAAAGGAATGGCGTTTATCCGCGTATTATTTAGCGTGAAACAGTCCCACATACACGGCCCATCTTCAGTGGAGCCGGGTTTCGAACCTGGAACACTGAAGATGAGACCTTACCACCAGGCCACCGTGGCTCCTCAAAGGTAAAGGATAAACCGAAGGTAACTATGCTAAATGGAATTTATTTGTGACGCATTTCGGTGAAGTTGATCTCTTTTCCGTTATAGTGTAATGAAGTATAGATTTGTATTTATTGGTATATGTTATAACCTCTATTCAGATGTACTTAATTTTATTTAAGTTGCATGGTCTCAAATAAGAATAAAATTTCTTATTATAAAAAGATATAATAAAGAAGAAGAATAACAATAATTTATAAAAAATATAAAGAGTTCCTAGGAAAGTTACTTTTTTGCATCCTTCGAATAGTTGCAAATTTTTGAAATGACATCAAAGTTTCTTTTCGTATCTATTTTAATTTATATACAAATGTTTGAATATTATTAGCTTCAATCCAGTAAAATAAATATGGGTAGAATGCAGGCAAACATCTGCGCTTAGTAATTGAAGACAATGCACTTTTTCTAAGTCAAATGAAAAACCTTAGCATAATAAAATCTTTCAAATATTGATATAGCATCATTTTACGTAAACTACCTATTATGTGAAGGTACAGATATTCTGCTAGGTAATACAGAGCTCTATTAGATTTCCAATCCTAATTGAACTCTGCCCCAATTATTATGGGTGTATACAATTTCTCATGTACTTATGGTAATATATGCTCTATGATGGATTGGAAACTATGCCATAAGATAGAATGAAATTTAATTTCAATAATTGAAATTGTGGAATATAATTTCAGATTAAATTTTGTGAAACTCTTAAGCTCTAATACTTATGTTAATATGACAGTGAGACATGCTCTAATCAGTGTTAAAGCTAAAAAACAGAGACATTTGCTTAATTGTAAGAGTTTTATGTAAGGAAATATTACCAAATATATTAAGAATTTTTTACATTTCATTGATATTGTTATAATTTTATGAGAATTTTTCTCTGTTTGTGTATTATTATTCTTTTACATCAATAAGAGATTCCTTTATTAAAAATTGCTTTCTACTTATAAAAATTTTATTTTATATTTTCTTGTTCTTTGCTCCGAATAGTTGAAATATTTCATCAAAAAATAAAATTTCAAAAATATACCGAAATTTCGAACGGAAACAATTCAGAGAAATGCCTGTCATGGATAAATTAAAAATGATGTGCCGATTAGCATCACATTGTGCATTATTTTATCTAGGAAGGAACCTTAAACCACATAGGATCTCGGTGGTCTGGTGGCACCGATTTGGTTTCGGGAAAAGAGGGTTGCGGGTTCGGGAAGCCCAATTTCCATAGAACGTTCGTCGTGTGAACCTACCTCGAACATGCTGGACATGGAGGGTCCATTTACTTGTCGCTGCCTTGGAGAGGAATTTTGGAAAAGGAGACGCCGGCTCAGATATCGTCTGACCACTATAAAAAATTTCGAGGTGATTAAATCTCAAACTATCTAACAGTATCGAAACATAATGACTTCTTCTAGAAATATTTGTGTTTTAAAATATTGCCTGCGCTATCATTGCATTAAAAAAGCTTATATTGAACGGGTAGTCATATTTATTTTGAGTAAGTTTTTCAGGCATATCATTAAGACATTTCTGTTCTAGTAGTTTCAACTTTTAGGGAAATTTTACAATTTGATTCTCATAATAATAGAAATAGAAAATTTAAAACTTGTATAATAATAAGCGGAAATTTACTTTCAGAACCTACCGAATCAAATGGAAACAACTGTAAGAATGTTATTTTTCATCTTTCAGAAGTCAGAGAAAGTATGAATAGTTTGTACACGTTGATTTAAAGTAAACAATGTTTTACTTTATGTAGTACTTTATGGTTTCTTCATAAGGAAACATAATCAATTAGCTTTTGATGAATTAACAGGTTATGTGAACAAATTGAAAAAAATATAAGGTTAATATTGAACAGAATAAAATGTTACAAAAATAGATATTTTGCTTTGAATTTCTTTATATTTAATTTGTATTTTTTTTAGCTCAAGGCAACAAAGCAATAGATAAAGGCAACAAAAACACTTTGAAGATAAATTCAGAGATTGTTTTGGCATAAAATTTCAAAAGTATGCAAAAACATATAAGCAATGTACTTATATCTATCCAAAGAATACTGCATTAAAAATATAGATGAAGACTGAAATTAAAAACTATATCAAATTCGATGGTATTTCTATCAAGATGAAAATGAAAAATAATAAAATCTATTAGACAATTACAAGATGTAAAAAATTAACCCCTACAGGTGTCTTGTCTCAGTGTAATGCTAAGATTCCGAATTCCTAAACGAATCAATGTAATAAGTGCAAACTGTTACTGGTGGTACTCTGCAAAATTTAAAAAAAAATCAGACAATTTTTTTGCTTTTCTTTTAAATCTAGACAAAAAATCATTATAAATACAAAAATACTGTTTAAAATTTTCAGACTTCTGAAATCCATATAATAATTGCAGATGTAAGAAATGTAAAAATATGCGGTTGAAAAAAATAATGTAAAAAGAATAAGCTATTAAAAGATATTAAGCTATTTAAACGATTTTTTATCAAATATTCGAAATTCTTTACTCCAACATCAAAGCAACCTTTGTGAGCAAAAAATATTTAGCGGTTAGTTATTTCAAAAGTACAACAATTTGTAAAAAAATATGAACGTTTTTTAACGAAATAATCTTTTTCTAGTTTCAAATGCGAAGAATCAAATAAAATTGCATAGAATTTTCAGCATAAAAAATCAGACAGAAACATTCGTCACTCTTTAAATACGAAAGAGAAATATCATTTAAAGTTTCATGTGAAATTAATTTTTTTCTATTTGGTACTATGTATATACACGAGGGGTAATTTAATAACCCCAGTAACTGACTAAATGTCTATGGGGGGACTAAAAATTCCGGAAATACTTTCTAAATACTCAGAAAAAGCAGAGGGGGTGACTAACTCAGCTACTGATAAGAAAGGAATGAACAGGTGGCTAGTTTTCGAGTAATTTGAGTTTTTCTAAGCTTTGTGGTCATAAGATAAGCACCGCGCGTTCTTCCGGGTTAAGGTACCCTGTTAGCACAAGATGCTGTACAATATTGCTACGATATCCTCACGATATTGTGCGGTATTCAGAATGTCGAATAACATCGTGAGGATATCGTACAATATCTTGTGCTAATAGGGGTATGTCTAAGAAAAAAATATATCAAGCCAATATAGTCAATTTCTTTTCTTCAGATTTGTAATTTAATTGTTCATTTCAGAAAACGCAATAAAATTATTATGTTGACAAAATGTGATTTAAAAATATCTTGATATTTAACCTGATTTTCGAGCATGAATTACAACATAGTTTCATTCAGGGAATGTAGTGTATTTGAAAGTGCACTATTTGAATTCACTTTGAAGATATTATTCATACATGATTGTATGGATAATATAATCTAAGTGTTGCAATTTTGCTTAAGATATATTCTAAAATTAATTATAAAACACTTAATTAATGCGTACTAATTAAGAAGGATATGAAAAAAATTATGCGTATTAATTACTATTTCGAACGGAAAAAGTCATCTTTTATTTTTAAAATATCTAGAATTATCACAATTACCAGCTTTTCACTTTTAATTACATGTGCTAACAAATTACGCTCGTGAACTATTAAAATTTTATAATAATGTAACTGACTTAAGTAGTCTTCATTTCTAAAAAAATACAGAATCGTATCTTGCTAAAGTTTAAAGAACGAAAAAATGTATAAGGAAAAAAATTGCTCTTCAGCGTATTTCGGAATTAAGACCATCTAAGAGGGTAAATAAAGGAAGTTACGAACCTAAACTAATAAAAAATTTTATAACACCATAAAATAAAAATTGCGAACTGATGAATAACAATAGGAAAGTACTTCGTGAACTTTTGATGCTCGAAAAGAAAAAGCAATGTATTCAACATTTAAAAAAAATTCTCTTTCATCAGCTATAAAAAGATTAAATTCTTTTTATGCCGATTTTGCCTTAGTGTTTAAGATTTATTATATTATCACGGTTGCGTTCAAATGTGGTGAGTTTAGCAGATGGAAGAACGAACTTCCGTCAGAAGATTTACTAAAATCATATAAGATATCTGCTGTAAGTTAAATGATAAAATCTCTAAGAAATAACAATCTAATATTAAAAGTAGATGTTTGACGAAATGCCCTTTTTATTACTTTAGATTTTCTTTAAAAAAAGCTATATTGCATTTTTTATTCTAATAATATTTTTTTCGAACCTTAGAGTAAAGAAAGTTTACAAACCACAAGACGTATTTTATTTAGATTTATAAAGAAATAGTTTGAGCAAAGGTAATTTCACTTACAAATTTCTAAATCCTTCAGAAAATCAAGTTATAATTACAGCGATTTTCTTCTTTTCATAATTATTCTCCATTAAAATATTGTACGCAGACTTTTAGATTTTTATACAATTTATCAAGAAAACGTTATGTGAAAATTAGGTTTTTATTTGAATATTTCATTTGAAAATAATGATAACCCAAAATTAATAGTTTCAGGTTTTACTATGTGTAAGACTTTCAAATACTATTCATTCAGTTTAATAATCAATTGCGTTAAATAGGAACATATTTTTCTTTCGTTCATTGTTTTTTCTATCATTTTGATGTGTTGAAGATATTTGATTTAATTATATATCTGACATATAAAACAGAAAATACATGTGTCTGTATGTGTGTCACAAGAACTCCACCTAAACGGCGAACGGTAGCGACATGAAATTCGACGACTGGGATTTGACGTTCTGGGATACATTTATAGGTCAACTGTGCTATTTTAAACTTTCAGAATTAATTAGTTATTAAGATATTTAATTAAAAAGCGAAAATTAGACTGTTAAGCCTAAAGCTCAGACGTTTTTCGTCAACAACTTCTGAAATATTTATAGCACAACAATTACTTTTACGTCATCTTAAAAAGCGAAAAAATATATTTTTAATGATATTAATTCCATTGCTGTAAATATTTTCTCTGATTGTTATTTACCTTTAAAAATTTATTTTTAATGCAATTTCTAGCAATACTTTCTATTCTTATAAAATTGAATTCAAACCAATTTACTGTTTCATCAAACGTGCATTTGCCAGTATTACTGTTAATGTATGGAAATATTGTTTTTATTCGACATTAATTTTAAGGGAGACTTCGCACAAAGATGATTTATATACAGTAAAACTTCGATTATACGTCGCCATCCAGACCAGGGCTGTGACGGTTACCAGAATAGACGGATAACAGAAATCTCTCAATATATGTCCTGAATAAAATCCTTTAAAAGTGAATAGTATATACAAATTGTTTTTAATTTTACTAAACGATCAATATAAACTTTAATATAAGAGTAGTAATGTACAGAAATGTATTGCAATACTAGAAACCAACGTTACTTTTCTTTGACGATGTCATATAAAATATATTGAAGATTAAACGAGTGATGGTTAATAGAGCTTAAGAGCAGCAGAGAACCATCTTAAAGAGCAGAAAAATTTCTTTCCACTGATCTGAATTTAAATGGCATACGTTCTTCCCCTCAATTTTAAAAAAAGTATTTCGAAATTCATTTTAAATACAATTTATAACAAATCTTTCTATTATTTTAATTCAATTCAAACCAATTTATTGTTTTATCAAATCTTTCATACCCGTATTTTTACCACTATTAAAGTTATGATGAAAAAAAATATTGCATTCTTTGGATGTTCACAGAAAGCCAGAATCTTTATTTCCGCTTTTATTTCGTGGCATTATCTCTATCAATATGTTTCCACCAAAATCCAATGTCCATTATCTCTATGCGATGTTTGATTTCATTTCACAAATTTTTAAATGATTCTAATGAATGTGTAAAATCCTTCAAGATTCAAGCCCGGTTCCTACCGGAGGGCGAAGTCTAGGGAGAATAAAAAAGAGAACTATGTGTTATTTTTCCGGTCAGTCACACAAACACTAAAGAGAAGAGAATTGTAGTCCAGATAATGGCAATAAATAAACCAAGATATCAAAGAGCGGCTAATTTTTAAATGGTCCTAAGGAGTGTGTAAAATCCTTCAGGATTATTGATCCCGGTTCCTACCGGAAGGCGAAGTCTAAGGAGAAAAAAAAGAAGAGAACTATGTGTTATTTTTCCGGTCAGTCACACAAACACTAAAGAGAAGAGAATTGTAGTCCAGATAATGGCAATAAAAAAAACCAAGATATCAAAGAGCTACTAATGTTGCAGTAACAGAGGTGGAGAGGGAGAAATTGAGTACAAAGGACTGCTAAATTCGTAATAGGAGTTCAAACTAAGGAGATATAAAGAGGTGGTTAGCTGCTGGTCGAGAGTATGAGACAGCACAGTTGCGGATAAACGAAATTTGATGAAAGATGCTACTGAGAACAACCCTTTAATTGCGTTAAAAGCGGAGGACTTAGACTTGAAAATACTTTTATCCCGAGCAACGCCGGATATATCAGCTCGTGTTAATATAAATAAAAGTCATTGTAGATGTATGTATGAATATATGTGTGTATGTTGCACATCTCCTCCTAAACCATTGCATCAATTTCAACCAAACTTTGTATACTTATTACTTAAGACAAGAGGAAGATACCTGCCAACTTTTCAAAGCGCAAAAGTTAATTAAACAGTCAGTTAATTAAAAATTATACGAAACGGTTTTTCCGCTGCGAGTTCGGAGCATATCATCCCCCAAACAATATTTTATACCATCTTAAAGTTCAATCTTTTACCTTTACAATGATGCTAATTTTATATATGTGACATTTTTTGTCAATTTTTATTAATTTTTCAAAATTTAATAAATATTTGATTACTCACAGACGATTTTGAAATAAAGCAAATTTAATCATACTCCGTTGCTAGGCGGAGGTGTAATTACTTTACCATTATTTTCTGATGTTTCTCTTTATTGTTTTAAATATCTTTTGGCAATGTTTTCATTGATTTTAAAAGAATTCTAAATGTTATTCAATTAGATTAAAATTCGCTGCAGTTAATATAGCCTGTCGTATTTACCTGCGTTTTATACGAAATAATAAATAAGTAATATTTTAATTGAAAATATATAACTTCCTTTATTACGAGATTCGAAGTTGTGTTTTAACGATAACTAAAATAAAACATAGTCAATCGCTCAAATTCTAACAAAGGCAAAGATAGTAAAGCTTTTGTATGCAAATGAAACAGATTTAACAAATAAGAAATGGTGTATGACATATCATAACAGAATGTCGTTCACAGTCAAGCATTGGATTAATGTAAGCCGTTGTAGCCTTAATCTCTGTAGTTGGGAGGCTGTGGTTTTGAATGCTTATTGTTCATATTTTTAACCAGATTCCGCACATAAGGTCTTCAAAATAAGATAAAGGTCACTGCCAACTTTTTAAAGTTCAAAAGTTAATTAAAAAAATAGCAAGGTTTTCGCGTTTTTCCGCGATATCTTCCGAAAATGTTATCCAACAAAAACTAATTTTACACCATATATTTTTTAAAAAATTAGCTTTTCAGTGACACTAGTTTCATTTCCATGCAATTTTTTCTCTCATTTTATTAAATTTTTCAAAATTAATTTTAGACACAATTTGTAACATTATTTTTTTTATCGTTGATGAACAAAATTGCACATACGAAAAACTGTTGTCAATAAACCTTAATAAATTTCTGGAAAACATTAAGAGAAAAGTTTAAAAGCAGACAATTTACAATTTATACCAGGAACAACTTTTGATTTGGTTTATTTTCATATTTTTTGTTAATCAAAAAGTAATTAATTGTCCCAAAATGACCATTAAAACCTTTCTTATACTTCAGTATTTGTGGAAAAATAATTGAAGTTCTTATATAAGAAATATTACGGAGAAAATTAGTTTTTGGCGTTCTTTAAAAATCGTTTCCTTGAATTGATTTTCTCATTTTTATTTAAAAACTTTTCACACGATAAAAAATCTTGCGTGTTATAATATTTATACAAAAGAATTTTAATCCTGAGCAAGGCCGGGTATATCGGCTAATAATTTAATAAAAATATTAAAGATTTACAACATCAGCAAGGAATAAAAACAGAATACAAAATTTTATCAGTAATGTACTTCAAATTTAGTAAGCATTTAACTTATTCATACATTTACCCTTTTAATATAACATTCAAACATGATTGAATAACAACTTGTACCTTTTAGTAATTTTGCCAGTATTTATTATCATTAAACAAGGAAAGACCCTTTTAGCTGGATGAAATAATTTTTAGTAAATATTCACAAAAATAAATGGGCTAAGCAGAAAAATAAAATTGCCTTTTCCCGTAATGTACATATGCATGGGAGTCATAGTTTCTTAGGGGAAAAAGAAACAAATTTTCTAAACACTCAGAAACAGCTGCTTACAGGGTATCTATTGATAAACCATTTTGTACTCACATTTCATAAAAAATGAAAAGGTGTAATTACATTTCGCTCCGCACCAGGACATTACCCTGGAAAGACACACTTATTTCCCTCGAGCAAAAAACAGAGTTTCATATTTTCTGCGCGTTTAGAATTTTTCATGTTTATTTCAGTAGGAACAGTTGCAAAATACCTCTTCTCGGAAAAAAATAACTCAATGCTTGGAAAAGGGCAAGGAGCGTGACTAAGTAAAACTCATTTAATTTCGTTTACTTCGCGATTTAAATATTGAAAAATGTTTGCTTCTGAAGATAACAAGATTTATATAAAGTTCATAAAGATATATCTAATATATACTTGCCATCATACGTCTTGGAAATTTCAGTACGGTTTACTTTGGTTAGAGAATTCAATAGCTGTCAACTGAGGGAAGAAACATGTAAGAAAAATATGAACAGCTCGGAAAAACTTGTGTTGGTATCCAATCGTCATTATTCCACGATACGTCAATGTGAGTACGTTTGAACTATGACGACATATTTAACGCTCGCCGTGTGCCTATTCGCAACTCATGTTTGATAAAAATGGGAATACGTTTGGCTACCCTCTGATTCCGAAAATGGGAATGTAGCACCAGACCACTTCTTCGCATTACACCTAGTCACACTTGTAAATACAAAAGCATCTTTATTTAATATTTCTAAATTATATTTCAGTTCAATTTTGTGAGTATTATTTTAGCAAATAATTGGAATAAGATTATAGTTTGTATACAATTTATTTAAATTAAAATTTATTTCAATCCTATTTTTTTCTATTTTTTTCTTTCCAGTGCTTTTAGTTTTAATTTATAATTATTGATAAGGCACGTTGCGGTACTAAGAGAAACAGTCCCACAACAATTTAGTTTACTTCTCCACTGAAGTACTGAAAAACATATATCA